>VWZF01000628.1:959511-1163777 GCA_013396755.1 Sclerurus mexicanus | reverse complement strand
ATATATATATATATATATATATATATTTTCCTAATTAAAGTTTTGTTTTTCTAAATTTAAAGGGTGAGGTATTATTTTTTTTCCTTGGTTAACACATATATCTTAGTTTTCCCCTTGAACTAAGACACATCAGTAAATTCATGGACAACACCAAGTTGGGTCAATCTGCTGGAGGGCAGGAAGGCTCTGCAGAGGAACCTGGACAGGCTGGATTGATGGGCCAAGACCAACAATGAGATTCAACAAGACAAAGTGCTGGGTCTTGCACTTTGGCCACAATAATCCCACGCAGTGCTACAGGCTGGGGGCAGAGTGGCTGGAAAAGTGAAAAAGTACTTGGGGATGCTGGTTGACGGGCAGCTGAACATGAGCCAGCAGTGTGCCCAGTTGGCCAAGAAGGCCAATGGCATCCTGACCTGTATCAGGAATAGTGTAGCCGGCAGAACTAGGAAAGGGATCACTTCCCTGTGCTAGACATTGACGAGGCTGCACTTCAAGTACTGCATTCAGTTCTGGGCTCCTCACTGTCCAGTGAAGGGCAACAAGTCTCATAAAAAAAACATGTCTTATAAGGAACAGCTGCGGGAGCTGGGTTTGTTTAGTTTTGAGAAGAGGACTCTCAGGGGGAATGTCATCACTCTCTACAACTACCTGAAAGGACGTTGCAGTGAGATGGGGGCTGGTCTCTTCTACTGTGCCTGTGGTGAACAGACCAGAGGAAATGGCCTTAATCTGACACAGGGGAGATTCAGATTAGATATTAGGGAAAAAATTTCACTGCTAGAGTGGTTAGGTATTGGAATAGGTTACTCAGGGAGGTAGAGGACTCACCATCTCTGGAAATGTTTAAGAGGCATCTGGATCTGGCACTAGGTGATGTGGTTTAGTGATTTAGTGTCTACAGTGACAGTGATAGGCTAAGTGGTCTTATAGGTCTCTTTCAACCTTGAAGATTCTATGATTCTATTCTGTAAAAGGTGTACAATCTTTTTATAGTCTTATTTGATTTTTGCATCTAACTCAAATTGTGTGACAAGAATTCTCAGACATGAAAAAAACTTTGAAAAGGATAATTATAAAATCTTTCCTTCATCAATTCCAAGTATATGTATGTCAGGTGTTCTTCCTCTTTGTATATAAGGTGTTCTTCCTCTTTGCCCATAAAATAAGAATTTGAGCATAGAAATACTTAACTCCTACATAGTTCTGGATATTCCCTCTACTATGCTAGAAATGAGTAAATAGTTTCTGGCAAATATTGAACTTTTATTTTAATTTGCATATATCTCTCATATTCTTTTTGGAAAGAAACGTAGTCCCTTCCTGATGTGAGATAGTAATTTCATAGTTCACAAAAACTGTCTTCTCTCACACTAGTCTGTGACAACCACAGTGGAGAAAAGTGGTTCAGATTGAGAATGAATATTTTAGATAACAGCAATATTACACTTTCAGTAATACTGTCACTGTACTTATTCATCTGGATGCTCCGTTGGTTTCCTCAACACATGTGACCCAAGAGTATTCAAGAGGGTGTCTGTAATGGGCTGGCAGATATTTTCACCCTATGTTGGATACCACTGAAGTGTGACTGCATCGTTCCTGTTACTATGGTTATCAGGCTGCGATTCTCCATAATGAAGGAGGTGAATTATCAGGCATTTTTCTAAATATTTAAGTGTGCTTATCATTAGAGGCAATGCTGGCAAGGTTGACTTCACCCTTGGTGTGCCATGAAGAGCAGCAGGTGGGCCTCTCATGGAGATTTTCTGCCCTGAGTAAAGGGACTTAAGTGTCCCTACATCTCCAGTTCTAGACTGAAATTGAAAATTTCAGCTTGACGGCCCATGGGATCCCCACCCTGGTGAAGTCTTTGCAGGAATAGGAGGCATAGATGCATTTTTTCTGTTGAATCAGCACCCTCATTTCCTGGAAATAGTTTCCTCTTGAGATACGTGGGCCAACTTTGTTTTTTAACAAATGAGTTCAAAAGCTTAAGGAACAACTTGGGTAAATCTCCATGACTGATAGCCTTGTCCTTGGTTTAATCTTGCAAAACCCTGCACATTTCTGGGTGAATTCGAAGCAGCTAGCAATCTCTAATTTTCTTGGATGTTAATTATCAAATTTTTGGTAGAGCTTTCAGTACACATTTCTATAATTTCTAACTTTTGTCCTGCTTCACATTCCAAGGCAGAAACTTGTGATTTTACTGATGATAGCCATTTTAATTAATTGCTATTCTCTGCTGATATAGGTAATGCTGGAGAAATCTGAAAATTAAAACAAAGCAAAACAAATAAAAAACAACAAAAACCTAGAAACACAATGCAAACTGCTCTGTAGTCTTGCATTTTTGTCTTAACTTCAAACAAAGCAAAGAGCAGAGTTCTGATGTTTCACTGTATATTTCTCTTTATTGTAAGGGTGTCTTACATATTTCAATTTTTTTTAAAATTATCCCATTGAACTTTTGGAGCTTTTCATTAAACTAATATATCCTGTAATAACACATAATGTGAAAGGTAAAATAATAATTTTTATTGAAGATTTTTTTCTCCCTTGAAAAGAAAGAAACAAGTGCACAAAGGCTAAATCAGGATTACTGACATAAGTGAGGATAGGTTTCAGTGTAGCAGAACTGATTAAGTTCCCTTGTCCTAAGGATAGTGCTGACGCTGAAGATGCAGAAAACTCCATTTTTAATAGATAGTATGGATAAGGGTTCAGCCTAAAAGTGAGCAGAACACAGTTGTCTAAATATTAATGTTTAAAGTCTTATTAAATTAATGAAGAAAAATTAGTCCTTAAATCACAAAATAAGTCTCACTAATGTAGAATTGTTAATAATAGGCATAGGTAAGCATGGTACATGGATGATTTTCCTTGACAAGAAAGATGACTGATTTGATAGTCATTAAACAAAGTTTGTTTATGTTAAGCCTAAACAATAAGTTTGCTTTAGTATGTACAGCTTATACTTTATTGCCTAACGCAAATATATGTATTAAAAAGTTACGTACTTGAGCGAGTCTAGTACTGCTCTTTATGTTTAAACTCCAGTGTTTGGAAATGCTAAATTAAAATAGACTACACAGTTGGTACTCAAGCCCCTTTTCCATAAGCACTTTGACAGTCTTTACCTATGGAACATACTTGATCTTTTTTCCCAGAGGTCTTTCCCCTCATGCAAGGAACTGAATGGATAGCAATTCCAATTACCAAGCAGCAACTCATTCTTTATTTGTTTGCTTTGTTGGTGGTATTGGTTTTGGGCTTTATTGTTCAGTATGTATATCACATCTGTATGATCAGAATTTTGGCCAAAGAATATCTACCACAGGAGACTCATTGTTGCATTCAGAAATAATTCAGTTTACCAGTTTCCATTTCCTTGTTCTGTCATACATCAGTTTTAAGAAGAATGTTTTAGAATATATTCAGTTAAGACTAAAGGGGCTGAATGACTGTCTTTCAGCTTAATCTTTTAACAAACCCTTTCAGTTTCTTTTACCTTTGGTTACTGAACAGAAATCTCTTAGCAAATTCCTTGTGAACAATGCAGCTCTCGAAGAAAATATTACGACTGCTCTTTAAAGCTCAAGAGAGAAAAAGTACATTAATAATTCTACTTAGTGTTCATATTGCAGAGACACACAGCTTCAGAGAACAAACAATGAGCAATAACATTTGATTTTAGGAAAAAAAAGAACAAGCAAAAAAACTCCACAATAAGGACTTAAAATGTATAGTAACTGCTCACTCTTCCAATTTTTGAGGTAGTGCTCAGAATAACAAAAACAAAACAAAACAAAAAAGATAGTTAAAAATATCCCCTTTTTGTGTCCGTGTACAGAATTTCCTGGGAACAGTGATTGTGAATCCAACAAACCATATGAAACACTGTTGCTAGTTCAAAAAGACAATAGGAGAAATACTCAGCTCCAAAGATACTACTTTTGATTTTTGCTTGCATGTGTATTTATTTATCTTAAATCATTATTTACATTCAATAGCTTCCTACTTGTTGAGATTGGGAGACAAAGGCTGAATAATTTCAATATCATGACAAAAGATTAATTTCATGCTGTCTAACTAAAATTTATGAATCCTGTCCTTCTCTGTAAGTGAACAATTTGAAATCTACGCCTGTGGCACACTATTGCCAACCCTGAGCCATGTGGCACTAACACATGTCCTGATGCCTGCCTTGCTTTCAGTAATTAAAGATGACTCACAACTTGCCACACTAAAATAAGAGTCTTTGTTTATAGCTTATCTCCCTCTTCCTCCTTCCAGCTTATTAAGAACATACTAGAAATATTTAGGACTCTCAAAGGGCTTTATCATAAACAAGAAACAAATTTACAAGACTCTCAGTGCTGTAAAAAATACAGCATTTTCACTGATAACATTACATAACAATAAATAATAACTACTGCATAGTCATATCTTCAGGCCTTTAAATATAAAAACAGAAATTAGAAGACAACTTGCCTACCACACCTTTAAGATGATGTTCTTCCTCTAACATAAAAAGATAAGACTAGGTATTAGGAAAAAAGAAAGAGAATAATCACCCTACTGACCTTTGCAAAAAAATCTGGCATGCACTCTTTCCTTTTTCCTCAGACATTAATGTGTTCAGTACAAATCACAGTTTTGACTTTCCAGCTCTTTTCCAGTCTCCAAGCATCACAGCTACTGCCCCACAGCTAAAGCAGCACTGGACTATCATGTCAGGGCAGCAGTGGAGCCTGCCTTGGCCTTACCTGCTGAGCACCAAACAGTGAGCCCATGAAATGAAGTGCCAAGTGCCAGTCTGATTACCACAACAGAGCTAAGTCATTTTGCTGGAAGTCTCTACGAAGGACCAAGGAAATAGTGATTAGCAGCAATGAGAAAGTGAAGAGACGCTATGAAGAAAAGATAAAGCAGTATTGCAATCAGTCCAAACTGAATAGGTAAAGAAGAAACTCTATATTCCATGCACAGCATGCTCAGATACAGCTTTTTCTACTCTTTTGATTGGCTTTTATGACACAGAATTACATAGTCACTAACTCTCCAGTGCATCCTGTCTTTTCTGGTGTTTCCTATCACTTGTAGAACTCAGTCTATGCCTACATTAGTCCCACAGAAACACAATGGTAGCATCTGTGATAAGAACTAATGCGAAACCACTGTTGCTGAGGCATTATCATCCATCCCATATGCACCTCATTTTCTTTACATTGACTCTAGCCCAGCCCCTTGATTTGAATCCCCTGGTCACTGACATACATTATGCATGCTCTTGGGTTATGCCTTTTTTCATGCTGAGGGATCCTAGGCTTCTAAAACTGCTCCACAATATAGCTTAAAGCACTGTGAATGAAGACAACAGAGAGATTCACCCAAAGAACACCTTCCTTATCTAAACTGAAATATGCACCCTTTGAAGATGGATCTTTAATTTCCTTCAGATGGTGTGTTTCTGAGGATGTGAGGCAACCTGTCCTTTGTCTTTATTTCTGTGTGGATATTATGCTTTTTACTAAAAGTCACATGCAGTGTGTGACACAAGGGAGAATAAAACTACTCCTGTCCTCCCCATTTAACATACCTACTCAGAAAGAATCACGATCAGCTTTTAAGACAGTTAGTTGTAGAAACCTAGTCACTGTTATATGAATAGTCTGTAATATCATGTACTTGTATAAAGGAGAATATTTTATTACTGGAGAGAAGAATGACACTTCCTCTTCCTAGTCACTCTCAGTGAAAAAACAAACAAAAAACCAAACAAAACACACACATACAAACCCACCCATAAACAACAGAAAAAGCACTTTAGTATCATAAATGTATTAGCTGATATCCTGCAAGGCAGACAGTATTTTCTGTGACACTCACAGACAGCAATAGGCCAAAGTAGCATGTATCAAGTGGCTGAGTGGATGGCAGAACAGTAATGCCATACACCTAAGCCTGGGGTCTCACCACAGGTTGTCCTTCTCACAATATTTCTCACAACCTATTTCTCTGAGCCCTCAGGAAACTCAGTTTTTCCAAGTGATAGCCAAGAGATGTAGAAATACCTGGCAAACGGTTGCTCCTTGATGAAACAAGGTATTGTGGGCACTGGGAGAAACAAATAAAGAAACAAGGGCAGCAAGATTACCAATCTCACTGGTTTATGATAGTTGCAGAGAAAAAGGTTTTCAGTTTCAAGTTCACTTTTTTCCTTTATTCTGTGATTGAAATGGAAATGACTCAGCTAGGTTAGTTTATGAGCAATTTAGCTGACACAGTTACTGTAGCTGTGTAATGCCATCTTTTTTTTTTTTTCCCCAAGGTGCTAGGAAAACCTTTCAACCAAACAGAAAGAAAGGGAAAAAATGAATACTGAACACTGAAAACAAGGACAATGCTTATCTGATTGATTAGAGTATTTCCATACCTTAAATCAAGTTTTTACATGGAATGCAATGCAGGTGCAGAAAGCAATGCCTGCCCTGCCTCTAAGTATAGCTCTATTATTTATTTTTTTTTGGTATCTGAGGGAAAATCCCTACAGACTGTGCGACTTTCCTATTATGATCATTTAGATCAAAACCCAATGAAGACAGAAATGTTAGAAGTCTCTCCAGAATAGTCATCAAAGTAACCAAGTAGAAGGCTTGAATTTTAAACAATCAAAATGGAATAGAGTCCTGTGAAATAGAGTCTGAACTTTTGTCTCCAATTACTCTTAACAGAAAAAAATGTGGGAAATGGATGGAAAGTATAGACCTTTTGTCTTTGAGGAAAATAAATGAACTTCAAAGATGACACACAGACCACTCTGTAGAGATGCAATTTCCTGAGTTTGAAAGCTTGATGTTAATAACTTACAAGATCTTTTATATAATCATTGAGTTAGCCTTTAGAAAGTATACCAAAACCAAATATGAGTCTGTTATTTGTAGATGACAACAGAAAGGAAGTTTGAAAGCAAAGAGGAATGCCTACGCCATGGCCTGTTTCACAGGCAGGTGCAATTAGAGGATGCACTCAGGCTAAACTGACAGCAGAAGACACTAAATAGGGAGACATGGTTTCTTTAATACGGTGGCAAGAAATGCTTGAGATTTTTCATGGCCATTGCAAAAACTCTGTTTTTACCTTCATCCCCATTCAAGGCTGTCCTAGAGCAGAGGAAAGCAGCCAGGCCAGGAAAGCCTGTCTGCAACCTGCACATCCCTCTCCATCTCTGTTAAAAGCCCTGCAGTCTGCCAACCTTAGGGAGTGGGTTGCAAACACAGAGCCAGAGGTGAACAGAGCAAAGGAGTAGTTCAGAATGTTATAGGTAAATTAAGGTAAAATAGAGAGGTCTTAACATTTTTTTTTTGAGTCAACACAGTGTGATGAAATGATGTGATAAAGTAATTCAATTACAACTTACTGTAAGGCACTGAAGTTAATGATGGGTAGAATGATAGGATTTTAGAAGGAAACTATTTCAATTTATAGTAGAGATGGCAAATTTCAAACCTGACTTGATTTCTGAATATCCATGAAGATCTCATGCATTACCTCTTGGGGTAAAAATTAAGGATTAAATTAGCTATGACTGTTTTCTTGCTGCTAGAGAAAGTATACCTTTTTCATTCTCATGTTCTGTCACTAATACTGACATATTTAGGTAGATAGAAAGACTATTTGTTACTTTTTTCAGCTTTTAGGAATATTTATTTAAGCTATACAGGGAATATAATCATTTTTCTGGGGTTCATTTTCTTCATGGTTATACCCAATATTAGTATATACAACATGAAATCCGAGGAATCCTTGCAACTCCACTATAACTTCCACATCAAGATACTGATCAGTGGCTTTGCCTTTTGTAATAACTAATGACTTTGGAAAGATGTCCTGCAATTTATGCAACACTTAGTGGTTTTGGCACTGTTTCTGTTTGTACCAGAATTCACTTTAAAATGTGAATCTGAATGTAAAATAATAAAAAAATGTATATAGATTTGGCAAAAAAAGTGGTGGGCTTTCTACATATTGATCAATTTCATTTTGTCTGTTGTCTATTTTAATAAGTGTCACCGGTGTATTTATTAATACCTTTCAATAGAGTTGACAAACAAGCAGCCTCCTATAGCATCTCTGGACAATTCAAGCACCAGTAGCTCTGAACTATTCATGAGCACCTTATCCTTTCTTTGTATGTATAGGAATGGGGCATTCCAGAAGCTGATATCCTTGTTTGTCTTTTTAAGAAGCTTCAGCTAAATCTCTTCATCATCCAGATTAAAGACTCTTTTCTGTGGTGTGGAAGATCTATGTGCCATTTTCTATGATATAGTCAGGTTTAGAGAGTTATCATTATCAATGGTACATCGTTTTGAATGAAATCATCTGGGCAGCTCAGTACTAAATTGGGAAGAAAATAGAGCTGTTTTGGTTGAGGAAGTAACAGGAGAAAGGGTAGCTGAAATAAGATGTCACCTCATTCTTCTAAATGGAAATAAGAGAATAGTTCATATTCTCTACTAATGCATGGACAAAAGGCTATTTATGCACTAAACACAAGACAGATTGTATCAGAATGAAATATTCAATCAAAAATATTGGTGGATTACATTAGGAAACTTCTTCAGTCTAACTGCTATATGAGATATCAACATCTTTTAAGACTGTACTAACTTTGCATGTAACAATCAATTTGCATCCAGTGCTATTTCCCAGTTATATCGGATCTGAGTAACTTGTTAGTCTTTTCCCTAGACTATCCATTATCACCACTCTATCCCACTTTAATGATGGTCATGACTCCCTGAAAGTGCTCCTTTCAACTTTCTTCAAATAATCTTCAAATACTTTTATCTGGACAGAGAAAGATGGCATTGCTTTACAAACTAGTTCATTAAGTTGGCATCTTGACAGCGTGGTGGGTGAGAGGACTATTAAAGTGAGTATAAGTTTAACCAGTTTAGGTCTTGCTTTGTGCTCACAAACTTTCAATCTCTAATTTAATCTGAGTCTGGATCAGCCCTGAATGTCATCTCTGGATAATGAGTAAGGTTAATTCACAGGCTTCCATCTCCCCCACAAGACTGCTCTGTTACTATGGCCGCACTGCTGCTGACCTCCCCGCGGCAAAATTAAACTGTCTCTCGGGGTGTACAGCTGCAAGGCTTCTGCAGTCTGGAAGCAGCTCATCAAGATGCAGGTTGCTGTGCCTTCAAGTTACTACTGGTTGTCCAGCCCTCTCCGAGGCAGACCGGACTAAAATCACAAAACACGGTGACCAGGTCTAACTCAAAACCCCTGGCACCATCAGCATTTCTTCCATTACTTCAGCTAGTACTGGGTTGCCTCCTAACAGCCCAGCACTGTGAAGGATGTGTCCATGAACCCGATTGCCTCCTTTAAAGTGGGCTGCTGAAATAAAATGGACTATTCACAAGCTAGAGATACATGCTTCTTTGCTGGATACATACTTGCTGGAAAGCATCACAATAAAATGTGTGCAAGTACACACACACAAGCTAATTAAAAAGAAATCTTCCATATGGGCCTCCATATGTGTACATATCCATGTAATATATCCAAGTTCATAACCTACAGCATCTGCAGAATGAGAAAAATTATTATTTACCTCTTGTAAATGCATTTTTTTTCTCCCACCCCAGGTCAAACAACTGGAAATGACTGTATTTATTATTTTAGAGAGCATGGAAATGAACCATTTCCTTATTGAGACCGAGATCAGGGTTGCAAACACTACTGAGAAACTAGCAAAATTCCTGCACTCTCTGTAGGCCAAAACCTGTGTGTGTTTGTGCTTCACCCTTTTACTGAAGGAGACACAAACCCCAAACCCCTGAGTAACCCAACTACCTGCTCATGTACTTGGCAGTATTGGTCATAATTTCCTTAAGTTTAACATTATTAATTTTCCTGATAGTGTAACATAAGCAGAATTCAAAAGTCAGCCCAGACCTGGAACCTGTGAGCTGGAACTGCACCATACTGGTTTAGCTACTGCCTCTTGGGCTTTCAGTTTCCAGCTGTCCCTGTAGGCTTAAACATTAAATAACATTGTAGAAGCCATTTATACCAAATTGAAAGGGTACCAAATGATAAATGTATTAGATCTGGTGTTTGCTGTCTCAGATGTTAAGGTAAGGTTACAAATACAGTATATATGCCTACTCACATGCAGTCTTTTTACTGTGATGACAGAAATGTGCAGAAAATTCAAACATATCTGAGAAAATGAAAAATATTTCTGCCAATTCTCAGTCCAACTGAACTTTTTCAGCTTCATTTAACTTCTTCTACAAACCAAAAGCAATTTTCAGAGTAGATAATGATTTTCACTGCAGGAATGCAAAAGCATCTTAGATAAAATTGGCAAGTTTTGCTGGAGACAAGTGTATAAAAAAATATGTTGTTTATTCTACCACAAATATTATCAATTTAAAAGCCTTTTCACTGATTAAAATGGAAAATATTTTATATATTTATGAGAAAGGATTGTAAAAGATCTGTTTGTTGGAGTGCTGATAAAAAATGTGACAGTTTCTAGAAACATTCCTGAGTGTCAAAGGTATATAAAAGATAAAATAGTAATATGGCAAAACTGTCTCTTCACTTAAACACCATCAGTAGAGGGAAGGAGTGGGAATTGTCATGCCACAAATAGGCTGTTTACCTGAAGCTTTTCAGTAAGTAGGATAGACAGATATTTCACAGACAGGGAGATGGGTGCACAGTGCATCCAGCACATCAGAACCAGTGTGAAAGGACATGCACTTTGTACATTATGATGCCCCAGAATTAGTAAGGAGGCAGGACAGAAATACCAAAGTCCCTATTCCATTAGAAAACTGCAAAACTGAATGCTGCTTTTTATTTAAATAATGTTGGTTTTGGTTTTTTAATTTAAACTGAGAAATTCAACCTTGATATTGTTTTTGGGGGGTTTTGTAATACTTTTTCTATCCCAGTAAAAACACCAGAAGCCTAATTAAATGTAATAGATATTCCTGGTGTTTGTATGTGTGTAAAAATCTGAACAATGTTTCATTTTGCTATGCCATTAGCTGCAGTACTAATTGGACTGCACCACAGTAGTACAGATTGACCCCTTTGCAAAAAAAATTACTTTAAAGTAATTTTTAACTCTCAGAAGCAGAGAAATTTCTTTTGTACAAAAACTTAAAACATCTTTGAGACTTTGATGGATGTTCTGGAACAGGAGCAGCATAACTACTACAAGTAGTGTCATTGACATAACTTTCCACATTAAAGTAGATAATAACTGATACTTTTCTACTGGACAATTATAGATGCTCAGACTTCAAAGGACAGTGGTTACAACAGTGAAGAGTGCTTCTGTTTTATGATAAACACACATATTATAATTTCCTTTTAAATTTTATATATACCACACTCATTCAATAAGTTGCTCAGTAAGGAAAAAGCCGTTTGCCTTTTCCTAAGAGAAAGAATTCCAGAAAACAAGGTGAACAGTAGTTTTAACACTGGATCATTTCCTCAGTGCACCTTTTTTTTAAAAAATAGGCGGGGATTTCTCATTACCACCAGCATAACCACAGTTTCTTAGCTGAAACCCAGATTAGATCAAATCCTTTCAAAATTAACCTGACCAGATTTATTGTTATTCAGTGGAGGATGAATGTGATCCTAATAGAAAGTAAGAGGAGTTGTTATTATTATTAATAATTGTATCCTGCAATACACCCCAGGAATCCTAGGAATTATTGGATCCTATTGTAAGCTCTAATATGGAGTCACAGTTATCTCATGTTTTCTCCTCCCACACAGCTAAAGCAGCTCTCATATACAGGAGGTACAAAGGTTTTTATTTTGCTTAGGTCATTTATCAAGTGCAGAGTCCTGCATCTGGGATGACATAACCGAAGAGCCCAATACGGGGTGGGATTGGTGTGGGTGGGGAGCAGCATTGTTGTATTGCAGGTCCTGGCAGACAACATGAGTCAGCAGAGCATGGCTGCAGCAACAAAGGCAAACTGGATCCGGGGCTACATCCACAGAGGCATTACTAGCAGAGATGGAGATGTGATCATCCGTCTCAGCGTTGGTCAGGTGACACCTGAAGTCCAGTTCTGGTTCCCCACACTTCGAGAAAGACACAGATGAACTGGAGATGGTTCAGAGGAAGTCTGCAAAGGTGATCAAAGGTCTAGAGTACCTGCCCCATGAGGAAAGACTGAAGGACTGAGATCTTTCATCCCTGAAGGAGGGAGTATGGACGTCATCATTAAGGTCCTTAAAGTATTCCAGCACTCAAAGGATGGCTGCAAAGAGGACAGAGAGACAATGGGCAACAGGCACTAGTTGCACTGAGAGGTTCTATCCTGATGTAAGAAAGAATTTTTCTGCAGAGAGACAATCCGTCTCTAGAACAACCTCACCAGGGATGTAGTAGAGTCTCCATCTCTGGAGATTTCAAGATGTAATGGGACAGGGTGGTACATACTTTCATCTAGGGTATCTTTCCCATGAAAGAATGGATCAGATGATCTTCTGAGAGCCCTTCCAACCTGGGCTGTTTTATGATTCTTTAAGCATTTCTTCCCTGGAAGTCAAGGAGTAACTACAGTGCACAATAAGGGGTTGTATTAGAATCACTGAAAGATTTGAGTTGGAAGGTACCTCTGAAAGCTATCTGGGCCAATCTTGTACTAAGACAGGGTTTCTCAGGTTTCTCAGGACCTTTTCCAGTTAAGGTTTGAAAATCTCAGAAAAAGTAAATTTCATTGCCTCGCCATGTTGAGCTTGACCACTCTATTATTTTTCCCCCTTGTGTCTAGTAGGAATTTCTTTTGCTTGTGACCATTGTCTCACTCTTCCAGTGTGCATCTCCGAGAAGACACTGGCTTCATCATCTCTGCAACTCCTTTCTAGGTACGCAAAGGCAATAAGTAATTTTCCCTCACCCTATTTTCTCTAGGATGAACAAACCCAACTCCACAAGCTTATTTTTAATATATATGCTCAATGCCTCTAAACATTTTGGTGGATATCTGATGGATTGTCTCTTGTTTGTTGATATTCCTTTTACACGGGGGAGGGGAGAGCAGAAAGGGGATGCAATGCTGAGCATACACCTTACCACAGTGCCAGGCTAATCACTTACCTCAAGACATCAAGCTGATGCTTCTGCCAGTACATCCCAATATGCTTTTAGCTTTCCTTGCAGGAGCATTATGGCTTGTGTTCAGTAGCACAAATAGGTCCAATTTTACTGGCTTGCATATCACGGAATAGTGCAGCTGCAATCTTAATCATATTTAGAACCTGCTAGCAGGGCCTAAAAAACCTGATTTAGAGCTAGTTTAGCTGTGTTTTCGAAAGTCAAAGTCACACAGCATTTATTTAGCCAAAGTTTCAGTTATCACAGCAGGAGGCAAAAACATACTGGCTTGAAGACATCACTTCATTGGTAAAAATGCATGGAGAAAGGCAGCACAAGTGATCCAGATGATGGACAGCCCCTTGGGAAAAAGCCGTGCTATGTGATACACGACATTGAGAGTGTTGAGAGCTGTTGATGAGGGACATTGCACAAAGTCAGACAATCCCTGTTTCTTGTTTTGACAAGCTCATCCAATCCACCCTCTTGTCCCAAGATAGGCTCAGCCATTGCTGACTTCATCACACTTGGCTAATGTTTGTCTCAAGTGCAGTTAAAAGCCTCCCATCTGACAGGTTCTCCATGCAACCATGTCCTTGCTGTCCTACCATTACAGTTAGAAACAAATTCCTAATATCTATCTTCATATGGAGCCATCACTTTAGATTCCAGAAAAGTATATCTATTACGGTAATGGGCAGACATCTTCAGGATGTGGTTTAGGAGCAGACTGAACGACATCTTCGGGACCTTTCCAGCCCCATGTGCCATGCTTTCTTTAGTTATTTTGCTGTTTTAAGGAAAATTATTTGACAGCTAAATCATCTGGAAGTTGTCTTTTGCCACGAGGTTGAAGCGAGTACTAAAAAATGACAGTGTCACAAATGCCATATTGATGCAGCAAAGGTTAAAAACGTGCTATAATCATGACCATCTTAGGATGTGATTTTATATTCCCCTAGACACTACACCAGCTCAAGTGTGGATGATTTGATCTTCTTAAAAAAAAGAAGAATAGTTTCTACTTATATATCAGTTTGTAGAAAGAAAAAAAAACAATCAAAACACGACACCATTTATTTTTTTTTAATCTAAAACCAACTGTACAGTTAATCCAGAAATAGTGCATTAGTTATACAAACATTTTGGAGGAATGTAGTGATGTCCCTAGCCTAACACAGAAAATTTCACTTCAATATTTTTGGAGCTTTATTGCTGTCTCTGGACAAAGTTCACTGAACTGGATTTATCTCAGCATAAATTTTTTCTACATTGCATGGACTGTAGTTAAGGGTTAAATTCATGTTGAATTTTGAACTAAACTCAGACAAACTCATAAACTACTCGTTTAGAAAGATTTTGAATTGAATACTGTATTGCTCTTACTCTTAGTTCCCTATTAGAAACTTAAAATGTTTATTTTCTCTCTCCAAATCAATGTTACATACATACTAATATTCATGTTTGGTGTCTCAGACTTGGTAAGGATGGTACAACAGACTGCAGAAGCAGATCCTTCCATTTTTCATTCTATGCAAACCATCTAAGAGATGAAGGTGGTGAATGACCAATGCATTTGAATGCTACCATCTTTTCTGTTTTGCAGTTGCCACAAGCCTTCAGGAAGACATACAGCCTTGGACATGCAGAGACACCAAACAGCTGCAAACGAGGTTGCTGAACCTGAATGAGACGTTCAAAGAAATCCTTTGAGGATCTGAGATTTAGGACTTTATCCAGACCTTAGTGCCATGTTAGCAGAATACTAGTATTTCCTTTATCCCTTTGCTTCCTTAAGTTGCTTAAATAGAAAAAACCTTGTGAGCAGAAATTGGCTTTAGGGGTAAGCTGCTGCTCATCTACATGCATATTTGGAAGGCAACAATTTTGGTAGGGAGCAACTGCAGATATAGATGGCAATGCACCTGCCCTATGGAAAAAAATAATCCCAGTGCTCAGAAGTCCTACTGAGCACACTACCAAAACTGTCTGGATGTACAACAGCCAACTGGAGACATATGGTCAGGCATATGAGGCAGCTCAAAAGTAAAACAAAATATCCTGTCTTGTATGATGTAGGTCTACTGGTGTTTGTTGCCTCAGTTATTCCAATTTTTTTCCCAAATAACTTTGCAGTGCAACAATGGAGATGGAGGCACCAGTGCGCTACTTTCTTGATCACAACTCCCATTTCACAGTCTTAATTGCTATTTATGAGACCCTTGGTATCTCAGTCCTCACTGAACACCTTAGCAAGCTAGTGGTTGGTACAATTTAAATTAATTAAGCAACATTAAACATTCATAGCCAAGATTTTTAATATTGTAGTCTGAAAAGAAGGGAATTGTACTAACAGATTTTTTTTTTTCAAATTGCTAATAAGAAGGCAGTGCAGGATGCAAGACCCTGATAGTGACTCTCTTGCTCAGCTACCAGACTGTTCATACTGCTGCCTGACACAGTGGATTGACAGTGCCAACCAGAGACTGAATTGACTTGTAGGTTTCTTCTAGGGAGCAAAAAAGCCAACATGCCTTCTGTTTCTCAGCACATAGACCATAAAGTAAAAGAATCACAAGACAAACCTTGAAATCTGTATTTTTTTTTTGCAATCTTTCTCTGTTTAACAATTGCTTAACAAGAAGTTGATATTTCAGAACTGGTATATGACATAATAATAACAAGTTGGCAAGTATAAAAGCAATTTTCTATAATTTAAATACAATACTTAAAGAAAAAATAGATTTTTTTCTAAACCAAGTAACTCAGAGGGCTACATGATTCGGTAATGAACTACTTAATTCTGAGGGCACAGGTTCTATTGGAAATTATAATAGTTTGCATTTAAATTACCTTTAATCAGATAATCTTGATGCTCTTTACAATTAGTAAGCAAACTGTAAATACCTTATCAGAACAGTTAAATGGTAATTAGATCATTTTAGACAATATATAAATTAAAGGCCTAGAAAGGTTAACTTAATTTCCTATATATGCTCGAGTGCAAAAGTTGATACAATGAAAGAAGGGCAGATCAGACAGGAAATGGAAAGAAGCATACTAAATACTATGAAATTCAAGAAAGTTAAGCTAAAGATGGGATCTAAAGTCCATTTACTCTGGTAAGACATTTTTAACAGCCCCTTGTCATACTGTTTTCTTTTTTTTATTTCTCCTGAAACTTCTTTTAACTTGAACACTCTCAATGGTCTTCTGTTTAGCTTTTCTTCATCCAAATCTGCAGCCCACTCTTGTTTTTCACTGACCCTGCTGATGGCTTGAGGATTTTTGCAGGTGCACCAGGTCACATATATAAGACATTCCAGTTAAAATGAAGAGTGACCTACTATTTTGGAAAGAATCCCACATATTTCATTGGAAGGGAGCAGAAGAACATGTAATGAATGAATATAAAAGAATCAGGAAAATAAGTGGTTCAAGAAGCATAGAAAACCAGAAATTCTGGAAAAGGGAAGAACTTCAAGCTGCGAAGATGTGAAAAGGCGAGAATCAAATCATACTGAGAAAAAAATGTTACAAACAAAGGGAATTGAGAATTGTGCTAAACCAGAAGAAAAAAGAAAAGGCTGAAAAGAACTTTTCTTCCTCAAATAAATAATGAAGATGTAAAGGAAAATGGAACAAAGAATGACTGAGAAAGAGAATAGAGACAGCATAACATAAAGAGAATAAGCTATGGATTGAACAGAGATAGGAGGGAGAAAAAGTAATGAAAAAAAACTCCCACATTTTGTTTTTAGATACTGATAAATATTTTTAGCACAAGTTTTATATTTTGTGGCAGCCATAAGTATGCAAAATAGCAATCTGCATTCTAAATATCTAGTAAAAGCAGTAGTGGTTTACACTCTTTCAGAGAACACATAGCATGTGCTGTAAATTATGACATTTTTCAGCATGATAGCTGTCATCATCAGTCTGTTCAGAAATTCAGTGATTAAGCTTTAGCTAAAGCCTGTGTAATTTTTACAGCACTTATGTTGCAATGCTTTTGTTCAGACATGACGGTTTTTAAATAAATGTCTGACACCTGATGATATCCTGAAATCAATAAGCTGAGACATAAGCCAGGAGAAATAGAGTAGTAGAAAAAGAATTGGTTTGCTCTGTAGTGGGTTGCAATCATCACTACATCCTCTCAAATAATGCGTTATGCATTGCACCATCTCTCTTAGCAGGAGGCTAAGGTGTAAATGAAAACTGGCACCCTAAAAGGCTTTGAAGTTTTAAATAGCAGGATTAAAACAAGCTGTACTTGTTGTGGGAGAAGCTTGACTAAGTGAAAAACCATCAATTCTCTACTGCTGTCACAGAATCTTTCTTCTAACATTTGTTCATTTATTTGTTGTTACACCAAAGAATCATCACAGATTTCTCATTGGACATTACTTAAGAACATGATACGTTGAACTAGTAACTCCAGAAGAAATAAAACAATACTGTTCTGAAGTGTTTAACCCCATGACACCCTCTGGGAATTAAATTGACTAGGATATTTCCCTCAGTACCAGAACTGAAAAGATCTTGAAAGTAGCAGTAGCTAGTTACAGCTAGCAGACTCAGTTGAAAGCAGGACAAATCCCCAAGCCCAATGCATCCTCAAAAACTGTATTAGAAACAACTTGTATGGAATATAAAATTTACATTTTAGCTACAGGAGCTGAGTGAAACCAAAGGAATAGCATAGGAAACTAACATCTTTTTCTTAGAAAGGGGATCTTGATTCTAATGTTGTGTTGATTATTGTAATCATAAGTTGGCTTGATCAAACAGTTTTTCATATGTAAATGATTCAGCATCCAGATGTGGAACAAATCTTTTGTGCCAACAAGTAACCAATAGTCAATAATTACATCAAAACATGTATGGTTTCTCTAAAGAAGTATTTAGATAAACATCATCTAAAATTCAGCTAATATTATATTCAATGAAACTGTGCTGACTTTCTCCCTCAAGAAGAATAAATAACATGGTAATCCATTTAGAAAACATCCATTCCTCTTTAATTCTCCGCTGATGAATATAAAATATCTTGGCTTGTTGAGAGGTGCTAGATATTTCCCAAATATTTAAGTAAAAGGGCTTCATTCTTGATTGGTTACGTTGGGCACATGAGTATTTCTAAAATGGTAACACTATAGATTTTTTGTCTGCGCTAAGCTTCTCAATTCTCTCTTCAAACATTTGAATAGTGTGATTAGCATCTTCATTTGGCAAGGGAAAACATTAAAATTCAGATGTAACTGATCTAATTTTAAGCGTTATGGAAATTAATATGCAGCTTCCTATAGAATTGAGTTAATCAAGCTCTTATTATTGTGATATCTGCATATATTTAATTATAGCTAGTTCCACTGCACACTTCATGGAGAAGTTTTTAAGGATATGCAGTGCATGACCATTGTCTTTAATTGAAGAACTTTATTCTGAACACTGTAAGGTCCTTTTTTTGTACAGGACTCTAAAATCAGGAATCAGTTTGCTGGGTGAAATAAAGGTTCCTTTCAAAACAAGTAAAAGTGCCCAGCACTTTCAATTAAAAATATTCTTTACATTGATAATTAATTTTTTATTTGTTTTTCTAGTCTACTGTCAAACTGTTTTCTTATTGCTGCTATCTTATTTTCAGTTTGTCCCAAGTTTGGATACATGTCCTGTTGTAGGGGGAGTTTGTATAGTGAGCCTGACAGCTGTTGTTTTGTGGAGAGTGTACTCTTTTAAAATTGCCATTAGCACTGCACTATGGCGCTGCTGCAGGCTCAGTGAAATGGAAATGAAGGAAAAGTTCTACTCAAAACAAACAGAAAGCTGATATCATTGCTGGCACAGCAGCTTCCACTGAAAATA
The DNA here is from genome assembly GCA_013396755.1 of Sclerurus mexicanus. Classification (NCBI taxonomy): domain Eukaryota; kingdom Metazoa; phylum Chordata; class Aves; order Passeriformes; family Furnariidae; genus Sclerurus; species Sclerurus mexicanus. Next base: position 1,144,747 of record VWZF01000628.1, on the reverse strand, counting down.
ATGAAAAAAGTGTTTCCAACCCAGCAGCATGGTTACAGTCTATGTCCTGCAGCAAATTCAGAGCCTCAGGACAGTTCACCAGATCTTGATCTCAGAAAACTGAGCTTCTCTTTGGTTCAATCAGAGATTTCAGAATGATATCTGTTTTTTTCCTAAGAGGAAAATGGCCTGTTCTGAAAGGTTACAGTTAATTCTGTCACACTCATAAATGTTGAAACCCAGAGGTTTAGATAAGACTTTTCTGCTTACTGGTTTTCATAATCTTATTTTTTTTTCCTGACTGTTTTTTTTGGTGGGAGGCATTTGTCACTGTTGGTTTGTTGATTTTTTGGGAGAGGGAGGGAAAGAGGATGGAGGGGAGACAGAATAACAGAGGTTCAGCATCTCATATTTGAAGACAATAAAAGAAAACTATCGTCAGCTGTGAAAGGGAATGAGTGACTATGCTTTTTGCATGTCCCCTTAGAAGAAACGTAAACAGAAGTAAAAGGATTCAGGTCATAAAAACAATTCTGAACTTCTGCCTTGAGGCAGGACTGCTGGCAGAGAAGAGAAGCAGAAACACACCTTTCCAGTTCTCTGAGTAGCTCCCGCGTCACCTTGATGACCCACTAGGAGATTCAGTTAAACACGAATGGTATCATGATTTCAGAAGAGCTTACAGTGCAGGCTGAGGGAGATCTCTAGAAAATAAAAATGTCTGCTCCACTGAGGAATACATGCATTCCTCTTCATCTATGCCACATAAATCTGGAATTAAAGATGATGAGAAGTACATAATGTAAAGCCTGCATCACCGTTGACATTAAAGTGAGCAGCTGAACTGCTGAAAAAATAACAACCCTAAATTTAAAATTCAGCTGTCATATTGATGAATTACATTAATTTATGTGCATACAGATCTCAAGAAACAGCAACAGAATCAGACAAGAGCAAAACAGAACGCTGATTATATAGGACCTCAGAGTATGCTGAGAACTACTCACCATAGACATTGGGTTTATTTATTCAATACATTGCTTCACTTTACCTAATATTTCAACTCTTCTGTGTCAAATGCTTCATACAGGCATAAGGAATAATTTCTTAAGGTACGAGGCAGTGAAACTCTGTGAATAAAGGAAAGGAAGAAACCTGTATACCTGCTATACACATTGCACAGAACTCAGCTGTAATGAAGATACAGTAATATTCATGGCCATGGAACTGTGATATTATAATACAGCATATGTATCTTAATAGCAGTTGTTGGGAAGGACATCTGTCTTGAATAGGCTGACTAATGTATAGTATTTTCAATGCAGATGGTGGTTTCATGTGTCAAGAGACTGGAACCCCATTTTGATTGCTGCAGTGCTATGTAGCTGACATTTTGCAGCTCAGTATTTATCTGACTATTTCAACAGAAGAATTTTTCATTTTATTATGCAAAAAAGTTTTAGGTCCTTTCTGAAGAAAAGTGTTCTCTCAGTTATTATTGAGGGACTTAAAAAAAATAATATTCTTGTAGCTGAGAACTTTCTTGTTTAACCTTCTCAAGCTACATAAATTCCCTACATGTCTTCCTGCAGACAGGACAGAAGGTCCAACAGACTTCACTTACAGAGTGAGTCTTCCTTTCTTTGTTTTGTTATACAAAGTGAGACCTTTGCATTGAGGAAAGGGATAAGTTTGATCAGCAGATCTTATAAAAAAAAAAAAAAAAAGTTGAGATCTAAAAATTCCCTGCCCCAGAACTGCTGTTACACCCTCAGGGTTCAGACGATTACTTGAAAACAGATTTTGGGACCATTGCCTCCTAACCCTGAACAGGTGCTCCACTTAAAAACAAGAAACAGCCAACTCCTGCTGTAGATCTCTGCATTCTTCCAGGTCTTCTAACAGAAATGTCTACGGACATCCTCAGCAAAGGATGTCTTACAGATCTCTGAGCAGAGGATTTAGAGAATATTTAGCAAACAGCTTCAACACTTATGAAGATTTAATCAAATTCTGTGAAAAATTCTCTCAAATTAAATACCTGTAGAGAAGAAGGGAACCATTAAATTAAAAAATAATAATAAAAGCTGTGTATGTTAGTAGGTCTTTTGCATTCCCTGTTGTCTTCTTTCACAGATGGGGTATGAGAATAGAAAAACATTCTTGATGGTGTTCAGTAACGTAGTATATTAATAGCTGATAATTTCTCAAGTTCATAAAGTCTCTAGTAACACTATAGACCCTTGGCAATTAAATAACAGGATGAAGATTTGTGAAAAAGATTGGATAGGAAAGGAGGAGAAGAGGGTTTGCAAGAGGTATGGTACAGCTGTAGAAGGATGGATCACACCAAAACCATGGCTGAAGTGGAGCCACCTGTTCCCTTCACCACCATAATGTTACTGTAGGCATGGTCTTTTGGAAATGGCATTTTTTTTTACTATTGAGGATCTTTAACATGGCTGATATAGGTGAGTTGAGTATAGGGCTCTAAAGGCATTGCAGAGTAAGTGAAAGCAGGGCACCTGGAGAGGATGGAAATTTCACCCTCAAGCATTTTTCCAAGCTAGACAATACCCACAGCAATTGTAGACCCTTCTAAAAGGTGATAGACAAAAACTGTAGGAAACACGTCAGCTTCAAAAAGAAGGGGAAGGAATCATTACAGACCCGTGAGACAGTCTGATGTTTGTCCAGTTCCTTTTCAGAGTGAAGCCTTAATCGGAAAAGACCTCTTTTTTTGGTGCTTGTGAATCACAGTGACTGCAAAAGCTTAAAAGCTTTAATAAGAAAAAGGAAACAGTGCCACCTAACTGTGGAAACTGTATTTCTTTTTTTTTTTTTTTTTGACTCATTAAAGCTGAACATATATTTTGTGTTTTAAAGCTTGGAGGAGGGTAGTTCTTTGTGAAGAACTCCTACCTGCAATTCAAATATTACTACTGCCTGCCTTTTCCAAAATCATTACTGGAAAAATCTAGTTTTCAGAAGAAAAGTTTTCTTGACCACAACTGCATGTGTTAAAATTTCTGTTTTCTCATTTTGAAGACAAATTGGAACAGGATTTATACTTACTTGAGAAAACCATATATGATCAGACCATATATGATGAAGTTTCACTTTAAAAACACTAATTACTCACTTTTAAACATAGTATCTGTATGAATATACAGACATTTGCATGTTTGCTTTCTCTGTATTTGTTTCCATCTAGAATTTGTTTTCAAAATTATCACTTTGTATTCTGTTTTGGAAAAAGCAAAGTGTGTTGAGACTAATTGCCACAACAGTCCCTCAGCTGAGAACAGAGTGGGAGTTTTATGAAACTTTTCACCATAATGACTGAATGTATTTTGCAGTGCCAGGTAAATCTAACTTTAGGTAAATATGGGCAGTGTAAAAGCCCATCCAGACCTGAATTATACATGTGTGAGCTCACAGCCCAGTTTCCAAAACCATTCTCATCACAAGTACCTGAGCAAAACCAGCACACTGAATTTATGAACCTACTACAATTGTCCAAGTGTCTGAATGAAAAACAACAGAGGAAATATTAAAAAAAATTAGTCAGAACATGAGTCATAAAGCTCAGTGAACATCCTAAATGCTAACCTGTTAACATATAAGCCAGTTCATTTGCAATGAAAAGAATTTTTATTCTCATTTTTAAAGTATCTACTATAAATTCAAATGTACATATTTTGAATATATTGTTTTCTGGTTGCAACAAAGAAAAGATGTGACACAGTGGGCCCTGGAGTTAATTCATGTTTGCTCTGAAGAGGAAAAGCCCCCCTCTTTTTTGACATCTTATTCTTGTACCTTCTCTGAATCTATTGCTTATCTTGTTACACTTGTGCTTCTTCACATCAGAAATCTCTCACAAAGAAGAGAGTCAAAATGTGCAGGAAAATGCCCATCAGATGAAAATGAAAATTAATTTTTCATTAAAGAAAACCAGCTAATAGTATGCTCTCAGGCATGGGATTTCTAGCTACTTGCTTTGATGTTTCCATTGTAAACAAAACTTAATCTCAGTGCCATTTTGCATGATTTTGCCCAACAATAAGCTTTGCTGACTAACAACGTTATAGATGAGAATCTCTTTACTTCAAAGACCAGAACCCATCTGACATTTTCAAACAGCACTGAAGTATTTAGAAAAGCAAACTGTTGCATATTCTACCACAGGAAAAAGAATTACACTTGCTAAGCATGAGATACCATTCCTACATTTGACTTTTGATATATGCTCTTTATCCAGTACAGACACACACAATTATTTCCCTAGGAAATTTTTATCTTGACAGGAAAACATCTGTAAAATATTCCTATTAATCATAATATTTTTTACGCAACTCTTTTAAACATTTTCTCACTTTTTACTTCAGAAATGTGCTGGAAATAATGCAAACATGCAATTTTGGGGGTTAATCTTTGAAAGATTGTATGTATCTGCACATCTAGGCCAACCTTCAGTTCATTTCTGCAATATGAATGCCATGAAGAGAAGCCTGCCTATTTCAGGGCTGTGTACATCGGGAATGAAATAGCCATATCTAAGAGCAAATTGTGGCTGCAGAAACAGAAGTCATAATCTGTGAAACTGGCTGTGAAAAAGATCTCAGAAAAACTAAACTGGGTTTTGGGTTATTTTTGAGATTTCATGCTACTTTAAAAGTTTTAAAATAAAAATAAAAAAAATGAAAAGGAGAGATTCCATGTGTCTGATGCAAAAGGTAATTTTATCATTAAGAAAAAAACACAGAAAATGTTGCTATTTCATTAAGTTTCTGCATTAGATATAGCTACTCTATTAATGTACACAGAGAAAAGTCTACCCTTGGATTGGCATTTAGTTTATTGCTTTGCTTCCTCAGTTAATAAGCTGGAAAAATTCAGCAAATCTCAGTTTATACTGAAGTAAGTGCCACTGGGCACCTCTCAGCAGGTGGTTAGTAACTGTATCAGACATCACTTATTTTTCTTGTGTTTTATTATTTTTCTCTCTCCTCTTTTGATTACTGTTATTATTTTGAATAGGTAGTAGTCTCATTAGTATATTTAATATCATTAGTAGTATTATTATATTTTACTTTGTTTCACTTATTAAACTATTCATATGTCAATCCCTGAGTTTTTTGGGGAGATTTCCAATTCACGTCCCCATCTCACCTGGGGCCAGGTGTGTGAGTGAGTAGTTACCTGGTGCTTAGTTGCTGGTTGGGGTTAAAGCATGACAGCCCTTTTGGGCACCCAGTGTGGGGCCGCTTCATACACATCACCTCCTCCTCTAGAGACATTTCGAAATCTTTGCCTTCTGGCCAGTCAGTTAATGCTTCCAAGATTCCTGGATGACTGGGATTTCCTGTTGGACCTTGTGCTATCAGTGTGACCCACTTACTCCACGTAGCATCAATTGCATGACGTGTCACAGAGACCTCTTGAACATCCAGCCCTGCACTGGCAGCTACAGTGCCAGGAGGAGTTGTGCTACAGTGGCTGACTGTTGGGTGAAGGAGCTTCTATGTGACATACCTTCAAGACCAGGTTATCCACCCTGGGCAGCAATATCTTGCCACAATGTGGCAGCACAGTTGGGTTTACCCCTGTGCTGCCAGTTATCCTGCTCCCGTTGCTGCAGCCACTCTCAGCAGGGCATTTGTCACCATCCATGAGTCAACACAGAGGTAAAGTATTGTCCATTTTCCTCATTCGGCATCTCGTTCAGACTTCATGCTGCTTCAAAAGAAGAAAAATAGGCATTCCATTTGTCTAATACAAAGCATAATTTTCTCATTAAGATAAAACAGACAACAAATGTTACTGTTTTATTCCATTTCTGTATTAGGTGTTAGATACACTAGCAAGGTAAGACTACATTATCAACAGAAAAGTCTTTCAATGGGCTGGTATTTATTTTATTGCTTTTCTTCTTCAGTTAATAAGTTCAGAAAATGCCACAAAAAACAGTTTATGCTGAAGTAAATGCAGCAAATCCTGAAGCAAGTAATATTTCAAGAAAATATGGTACCAGTGCCCAAATGTAGCACTCACCAAACAAGGGCCTTAGAATATCATTTTGCTCTTCCATCTTGCTCTCACACTTTCAGGTCCCCACATTCCCTTCCTCTCTGTGCACGAACACATGCAGACATGTAGTCAACTGCTGCATAACAAAAGCATTGCAAGAGATAGAAGTGATTGTCACATTTCTTCAAAAGGATTTTTTTTAAAAAACTTGTGTTTATGTATATGTCCTTCATGTATATACTTAAACACACACACATATATATACAAATACTGGAAGATAAACTGGAATGTTTACTTGCACTAGGGAAAATAAGGGGTGAGCATTATCCACAAAAGAATACAGATTGAGCTAGGCTCTAGCACTGTGATCTGGAAGTCATAACTTGTGTGCTTTATAGGAAAAAGGCACCTGAGAAGTGTCAGCTTATTCTCTCCCTTTCCTTCTGCCTCTCTTCTCTCCCCTAACATGAACAGAAGTGACCTGGCATCCTGACACAGTCTGAATGTGGCTACCTTTACAAGACTCCCAAGATAACAAACCCCATACAACTCAAGGCCTCTCCGCTACTTCACCACTGCTGTTTTCTGATTTATTTTCTCCTCTGTAATTATTCAGCCCACAGGATGGGTTCTCTCATCATACTATCTTTTTTGTCTCACCAATACTCAAGTTCTTGAAGTGTTTACCTTGGTCTCTTTTGTCTTTCAAAAATCAAAGCCACTACATCTAGTGTTTTTATCAAGATACAAATCATTCATGCCTCATTTTCTCTCAAAATAGATTTTCTAAGTAGGAATAACAATCTGCATGGATATTTCTGAAGCAGTATATAAACAAATAAATTTGCATCCTGAAAAATTACAATTTGAACACCACAAGTCAAAGTTAATTGGTTAAGGAAAGGTTGCTCTTCTACTTCCAAAAGCACTCATATTTTCAGTCTGAAGTAGAAATGAGTTTGAAAAAAAAAACAATAAAGAAAATAAGAGAAAAAAGGTCCCCACACAAGGGACACAGTGCCTGTCTTCATTGGAATCACCTGAACTGATTTAGCACTAAGTAAAAATCATGGTTTGTATCTGTAGAATCCTTGGCATAGCCTAAGTTCTGTTCAAAAACAATTACAGAATCACTGAACACATACACTTACCATTTTTACCTTGACTAGCAGAATAGAAGATTCGTCATGCAGTAGAGAACAGATGTGCTGTTTAATGACAGCCACTAACAGTCTGAAACAAAAAGAATTTAACTTTCATGTAATTTATTTCAATGCAATTACCCTGATAATTTTGTTGTTGTTATTTAAAATAACAAATTCCTAGTTACTTTATATTGTAAATACCATAAGACTCAGAATCTCCTGTGTGCAAGATTTAGGCACATAGTAGCTGCTAGGCTACTTGGATGTTGGGATTGCACAGTGCAGTTTTTTACTCTATATATTTTCTGCTGATAGCTCTATAAAAGTTCCTGGTGCATTACAAATGTTGTTGTGGGAAGGAGGAACCGTCTATTGGTCAGATCCCAAGCGGTTCTTAGAACTTGCTATATTTTAATGGGAGTCAGTGGGATGCAGGTATACTGAAAATGCTTATTATCACTCAGGCTGTGTACCAAATTGAAGACAAGATACAACAAGAAATGCTGACTAATGCCAGCAAAAAAGAAGATGAAAAGCAGAAGAAGATGTTCCTGGCGGTAATACGATAGATTTAGGAAAATCTATGTCAGTGTGTAGGATTGGAGCCTGCTGCTTGTCCAGCAAAATAATCAGAGACAGCTGAACTTGGTATTAGAGGTATTCCTGTGTGTAAATGGAACCAGCAGGTGACATATTAGATAGCAAGGCCAAGAGGGAGAAAGTAAAGTCAAAGGTCCTTATGTTCTGTCTGGTTTTGGCTGCAAAATTGTCCTGTGGGTGGTAGGCAGGTTGAGGTGAGTTATAGCAGTGTGAAACTATTCTCACTCATTATCTAGAACTGGAGAGCTGTGAAGCTGAGAGTTCAGCTGTATTATCTCTTCTCACCCTCCAAGCACCTGTTATGATTTCAGCTTTGCTGGTCCCAAGTGTGGTGACTGACGTGGAATCCACTAACAACACAGCCTGGCCTCAAGAGGAGGTGTAGGCTGATGCTGTGTCCCTTATGAAATAAGCCACCACTGAGATCAAGGGGCTGAATCTGGGTCACATAACTAGCAGAAGCTATAAGGGTTGGTAAAATATGGCTTAGAGCTATTCAAGCATTATACCAGGGCTTGTGGAGAGGTCCTCTCATTTTAAAGAGCACTCAGGAAAAGAGTTTCTCTTGTCCTTGCTATGGTTATTGAAATCATTAGGAGTGTCAAGAATTATTCTCTTTCCTAACCTTTGAATCTACTTCTTCCTCATATTTATACATTTCATTAATGAGAGCTTGCCTTCTTGCCTTCCTTTCTATTTCATCATGGGCTTTCACAGTTCTGTATTTCCAGGATGTCTGAGTGATAGCCAGTGACATGCATTTTCCTAAATACCTGTCACATCACTTCACATGGACACTATTTCAAAATGAAATGGTGATGGTATTTATCACATCTTTTTATGTGAAGAATCTATGGAGCTGTAATTTTTCTGTCAGAGCTTCTGGGCTGCTTCTGTTTCTTTTGGGTTTGATTTTGACGCAATGACCAAAATTCTGTATAGTCTACTCATTTAGAAAATATGCCAATGATTTCTGTAATGACGCTGTCTTTGCTGCTTTCTGTGCTTCTCTTCATGCAGCTTACTAATAGCTCAATAATACAGCCTAATATTCTTTGCAGCAAATCTCTGAAGATACAAAGACATGCTGTTAGAGATTTTCAGCAATTTTTGAAAATCCTTTTTCATCTAAATTAATCATGTTCAAAATCATTCCTCAGCATCCACTGAATTACACATGTTCAAACAGTTTCCCTGGCCATTAGAAGGGTTCATTTATTAATTTGGTAGAACCAGCTGACAAAGAACACTCCTCTCCTTGCTGGACAATTATTTGTTTCATGTCTACAGAAGGAGTCTGGAGTCTGAGGCTGCAACTTGACAACTAAGATATTTAAACCCAGAATAATTTGGCATGCTCTCTTATGAGGCCATTCAATTTTTGTCTTTTGTTCTTGCCATGAATTGCAGAGAATAATGTGATTGATAAAAGAGGGATATTCAACGTGTGAATCTACTGACAATCATAAGCCTTAAAATGCCCTTAACTATGAAAGTGTATATTAAGATTAATTTTCTTTCTAGATAAGAAAACAGCATTAATTTTTAACAATCACTTGCATTATTACCAGCTTATTGACGGTTTAGATTAATAAATAAATGTGAGCTTCTTGGAAAACACTTCTGAATATGCTATCTACTCCTTCAGCATTTGTTGTAAAAGGATGTTTACAAATACATTTCATAACCCCTAGGCCTTTTGGAAACCTTTCCAGAAAACTCACAATATAAGCAAGGATGAAATGCTGATCCTTTTGAAGTTTTGTCATGGGCTTCAATTAATTCAGGATTCCTTTCTTATGTGACTGCTGTTTAAGAAAATAGAAAATAACTTCCTTGGGGACATTAATTAAGTGAAAACAAGAATGTTAAAGTTAAAAATATGATTTCTTTATGTTTATTGTTATAGGTTTGGCTAGCTTTTAATGAGGATAGAATCCATCAGTTGCTCATAATGCCATATTTTTGTTAGTTTATTAAAAAAGAATACGTAGTTATGGATCCATATCCCCAAAGCAATATAGCAGGGCTAATTTTGTTAAAGAATAGTGTATGCAGAACTGCTCTCCACTGCATGAATACATATTTCAGAACCTCGTTCAAATCAAAATTAGCCTTGCTGTAGAGCTTGTCAGCCATCTCCTTCATGTTTACCCTAAGGTCTTTTTTAGAATCCTGAAAGAGTGATGAACAATGTTCAAGTGGCTACAGTTCTACATATACGCTCACATTTCAGTTTTATATTGTCAGAGGGGACTTTGAATGCAGAACAGATTTTTGTGAAGCAGCCATCTTTCATGGAATATTTAACTTCCCATTTTGTTCAGTGTATCTATGTTAACAGAAGCTTAAAGTATTAATGTTACTCTTGGAAGATGGCTTAGCTGTTATTCATGACACATTTCCTGTAAGCTATATAATACAAAATTAGCACAGCTACAGTTTGTTAATATATCTGGCACAAAACATGAATACTTGGGATTACTGGGCTTTTTGGCAGCAAAGTACTAGTAATACCGTATGACTGGTTTGGTAGCCTTGTGATTATCACCCCATGATGTTTTCAGAATTCAACCTGTTAGCCCATTTTTCTACTTAACTGGTGAAAATACCACAGACTTAGTATTTTTCCAGATTGTAGTTGGCCACCAATATTGTTTCATTGAGCTAAAAGCTCCTAACTGTTCCTTTTTTTTGGCGAAAAAACAACTAGTGCCATTTAAAGAGTTAAAAAGAAAGAGAAGAACAGAGAACTGTGTGGCCTGTGCTTTTTCAAGAGGCAGTTTTTTAGTTCTGGAAGACTAAGAGTCAGCACTGGCCTGTATTTTGTAATGCCACAGTAGTATTTTCACCAGTTCATGTTTCTTGCCCCAGTGCAGCATTCACAAACAGTTTGCAGAGAGGAAGAGGGAAGAATCAATCCAGTGAATCAGTCTGACTCTCAATTATTTAGTGCAAGCCCATTGCATACAGACTAGTGCATTTTCCCAAGGTTCGTACACTGAGTCTACATACACTTTTCCCATTTACTCTGATGTTTTCACAAATGCCAACAAGACTGACAATGCTTGAGCTAAATGAGTGTCTTCCTCATGTGTGCAGAAACAGTAATACACACAGCACCTGTCATGTGCAGTTCTGATTCAGAGTTCATGGAAAGAGCCAGGAAAACATTTAACTATATGCTTGAAAATCAGTCTGCTTTTCTCCAGGTTTATTCTCCCTATTTCCTGAGTTACAAATAAAAAACCTTTAGAAATTTCACTGTGACAATAGCACCCCTTTATCTGTAAAACTGCTCCATTTAATCTTAAAGCTGTGATTCCAAGTGCCAGACTGTGTTCATTTTCTGGAGAAGTAAAAGATTTCTTCTTCCTTTGACAGTATGTTTTTTTGTTCTGTAAAACAAAATGCCATGTTACACTGTCAGATGAATGAATGAATTCTGATTACTGTATTTATATCAAAACTGTCTACAGTTGCTTCTCCAGAGATCAAGCTGCAGATATTATACCACTCTTAATAAGCAATAGTCCCCTGTTCCAAGCAGGGTCAGCTGTGAGACCTAAGCAGGTTTCCCAGGGCTTTGTCCAGCTGGGTCATGAAAACATCCAAGTACAGAGACTGCACAGCAGTCTGGTCAGCCTGTGCCCTGCCTGACTGTCCTCAGGCTAAAAGCCTTTCTTGCCTGTTGCTTTTCATCCTCCCACCATGTGCTCTTTGATGAGTTGGTTTTTTGTTTTCTGGTTAACTCTGTGTGTACCATAAGCTGCTGTTAGGTGCCACCAAAATCTTCTTATCTCCAGGCTGAACCAGTCCCAGTTCCTCAGCCTCACACTACAGGACAAGTGCTCCAGTCCCAATCATGCTGGTGGTCCTCCATCCAGCCTTTAATAGTCTACCTTGTATACAAGAATGTAGAAGAAGTGTCAAAAGCTCTGCTAAAGTCACATGAAATTACATCTGCTACCCACCCCATATCCATCCAGACTGTCATTGTATCACCATGGGCAGTCAGGCTGCTCAGCTGGCACCCAGCCTTGGTAGAGCCATGAAGTCTCCTCTCCATCACTTTCTTGTCCTTCACATATCCAGATCTCATTCATAATTAGTGCTTCTGTCAACTTTCATCAAAACTAAAAAATTAGGAGGTTGTTAATTTTATTCTACATTCGTGCTAGGGAAGTTTTTTTAATATAGTGGACTCTGTATGCAGGGCTATTTAAATATTTTGCATTAAATAAAATATCTAAAACCAGGAATTCTCTAAAGAAAGAGATTATAATTCAGATAGATCCTGTTAGAGGAAGTATTCATGTAAAATGAAAAATCCGCAAACCATATTTTACTGCAGTATTTCTTTACTGGTTTGAAAATCCACTCCCTATTTCAGCATAAAAAAGCTTTATTTATTATGTTTATTGGTATTATGCTCCAAAAATATTGCTGAAGATGAAATATAGTCTTAATTCTGTACATCTTTGATATAGGTATTACTCCAATGGATTACAGAGTAATTTACAAAAAATATACAAAAGGATTGGGTTAAATAAATCTATTTTATTATGATATTTAGTTACATTAGTTATAACAGCACAAGGTAATCCATGTGAAAACTAGTAACATTAGGACTTTTCACATATATATTATTCCATCATTTTGCATTTCTGATCTCAGTTATTCCTGATATTAATGTGCCATGCTGTGTATATTCAGATGTAGTTTAGTAATTGGATACATTTTTTGGACCCCAGTAATTTCATCAGAAAACTGTAAGTATTGAAAACCTTTTAACGTTATTTACAAAATTGCAGTTTGCCGGAAAAACAATATTCACAATATTATATTATTCAAATGGATAATCAGATAGTCACCTGATGCATGCCTTGCTAATTCTCACTGCTTCTTCTGGCTATGCTCTTCTTTCCTTGTCTGCATGTTCACCATAAATCATTGTCATCCCTTAAACAGTCCACTCACAAAGAGGCTAAATTTTCTAAGCTTTCAGAATTGTTAAAATTATTTTCCAGTGTATACTCTTTTTCTTCCTCATTGCTTTTCATGTCCTGACTTCTAATGAACATCACTGAGGACACAAGTATGAAATCCTTACTTATCCATATTCAGAAAGACAAACAGTCAGTACACCAAAGTTGATTGCAAAGTATAACTTAATTGCAAGAAAGGAGTTTCTTTGATGGGAAAAAATCCCATCAAATTGGGAATAAATTATCCCCAAGGATTTTCCGGGAAAACCAAAAAAAAAAAAAAAAAAAAAAACCAAAAAAAAACAAAAAAAAAAAAAAAAAAAAAAAAAAAAAACCCAAAAAAAACCAAACCAAAACAAAACAAAAAAAAACAGAAAGGATGGAATATTACATTGAAGTGTATAACTGAAGAATTAATTTCAGAAGTGACAAAACCCCAAGTTATCCCTTTCCCAAGTGACTGATGTAAACAACAGGTTATAATCTTGCTCTGATTACGGTCAAGTTGTAGTCATGGTAGAGTGAATCAACTCTGATGATTAAAACATATTTCTCAGTAACTGAAGGTTCACATCTTCTTACAGTAGACTCAATCATTGTTTCATAATATTCTGAATAATCAAAATTCAGCTCTGTTTATGGTAGTGGCAGCTGCTGATCTGGTTGGCTATTTAGCATTCAGAGTTTAGCTGGAATGATAAAGAGAAGTAATCTATTAAACTAGAGAGACTAAATAAAATTAGAATTATTAAATATTTGCAGTCGACATAATGTATATCCCATGTTTATAACATAAAGGCTCACCAATCAGAATTTATTGCAGGCTCTTCAGTAAAATGTATCATATCTACTTAGAAACACTTAACTAGCACAATACCTTCTAATGTGTATCTGCAGGTAAAGTGTGTTAAAAAAAATTACCTCAAATCAACCTTAGATTTGGTGTCTATTTACAAAGAATGATCACTGTTGATTACTAAATGACTGCATAGGTGGTAAATAAAATGGAAACATTTTGGATTATCTGTCAGATGTGGAAAAGCCGAAAAAGGTGAGAAATTTTCCATCACACATATTATTATAAAAGTTTATCTGTGTCCAAGACATTATATTGTTTGCTACTATTTTTACTGTGTGTATAAATAAAGATCTAGTGATTGTAACTGCTGCAGTAACAGGACACTTAGTAAACTGATCTCAGTACCCATGTAATACTCTACAGATGTAGTGATATGGTTTTCAATCATCTGAACTAAAAATTAGGTATTGAACTGAATTTGTAACTGCAAATGGGTGCCTGTGTTCTCTTGTTAAGCTATGGAATAGTCACAAAATCAAAGAATGGGTCAGGCTGGAAGGGACCACAGTGGCTCCTCTCATCCAGCTTCCCTGCTCAAGGAGGGTCATCTTTGAGCATAGTGCACAGGATTGAGTCCAGGCATCTTTTAATTACCTTCAGGGAAGAAGACTTCACACCTCTCTGGGCAATTCCAGTGCTTGGTCACCTGTACAGCAAAGAAGTTCTTCCTATATTCGTGTGAAACTTCTTGTGCATCAATTTCTGCCCATTGCCTTTTGTCCTACTGCTTGGCACCACCAAGAAGAGCCTGGCTCTATCCTCTTGGCTCCATCCCTTCAGATACTTACAGACATTGATGAGACCCCCCTCAGTCATCTCTTCCCAAGCCTGAGCAGGCCCAACTCTCTCAGCCTTTCCTCATAAGCGAGTTGCTCCAGTCCCTTAATCACTTTTGTTACCCTTCACTGCATCCACTCCAGAAGCTGCATGTCTCTCTGGTCCTGAATAGTCCAGAACTGGATACAGTAGTCCAGATGCAGTCTCATTTGAGCTGAGTATAAAGAAAGGATCATCTTTCTCAATCCTTGTCACTTAGAAGGAAATGTAAATTAATAATATTTTTGAAATTGTCACATTTTAATAAAATAGCTTTAGAAACTAGGGCAGTTATTTCATCAAGCTCTTTATGATTCTAAAAATAGCCTAAATAGTCTAAAACAGTGATGACTTTAGAATAAGATAATCAGGGAAATTATTTTCTTCCAAAGTTATATAATCCCCCTAATGTAACTCAGTGTAACTCAAGAAAAGTGGCAATGTAATAATGACAGTATAAAATCAAATAACTTAGTTGTTTGTAGGTGTCCTCTTATGACAACCTTTTTTTGTCAGATGAAAAAAGCCTGGAAATCTGTTTTGATTAGTATGTATTCCAAAATAAACTAAACTACTTCCATTAAAAATAAAATTTTAATACAGTTTCACCCTTTAAGTAAGATATTTTAAAGTTGGAACATTGAATACTCATGGGATGAGAAATGAAATCATAGAAAGCAGTGATTCTGATAAGTGGTGGGTAATGACCTCAGAATTTCTCATAAGAAATGCAATTACCTGATTCTGTCTCTACAATGAAGGGAAGCTTTAGCTATCTAAAGAAGGACGGTGATGTGAAAGTAAGGAATTTATTTACAAACAGCTTTGTGCTTCAGGATGACTACGAAAACTGGAGAAACTTCAAAATACACTGAATGATGTGGGAATTGGAAAACAACACTTTGTGCATGTAAGGACCTTTGTTCATTTAGATGCCCAAGAAGACCACAAGAAACTTGGCCACTTTGTTTAGGTACAGGAACAAATTCGAAGTCTTCTTAAGTGTCTGATGAGCTGATGAGAAGGTCCAGCTGCTGCATCTAGAAGCTATGGAAACTAATCTGGTCTAATATTCAGACAGTTTAACCATGGAAAGAGGTGAATAGGCCATTACTGAAAATTCTTAGCATGAAACAGCAGTTTTAAGAAATATCTTCAGAGCGCATTTTGGCATAGAAGCATGGATGATCACATATTGTGTGAGAAATGTGCCTGGTGAGAGCTGAGACAAATAATAATCATGGTCTACTCAGGCTTGAAATGTGGGATTATGAGTCCACTTGTTCACCCATCTCCTTTGGAGCTCCTAACCTGATCCTGACATTGGTAGGTTTTTGTTAAAACAAATATTATAACTAAACCTCAAGTCCAGAGTTTCATTCAGTCTTGACAAAGCTGAAGTGGATGTTTTTCCCACAGCGTCACTTCTGTTTTGCTTCTGCTTTGTTTATTAGCCTTGAATCATCAGTAGCTGGCCACCTCTGAAGGCAGACCGAGCTGGATTGCACCAGCCTGAGATAGCACAAAGAATTCACAGAATAACATGTAATTTCTTACACTACTCTCTGTCTGCTTTGGTCATATTACTTTAATTGAACATATAATGTGTGAATAGCTAAGTAAACACTGTTAGCAGACAATACACATTTTTGATGTGGTAGTTCAAAACCTCTTACTCAATACTTCCTGTGTTTTCTCTGCTGTTTCTTCTTCCTGCTGCTTTTGATTCTGTCCAGTGTAGAAAGGCTTTTAGGCTACTCTTAAAATCTCTGTTCCTATTAGCTAGCATTTTCCAGTTTTCTTAATTTCTTGCTCTGATTGGCTGCAGTGATCTCACCAATTAATTCATTGACTCTGGGCTCTAACTCATGTTCTTTCTCCATGAGCTTAGGACCATTTAGATTCTATCATAGAGTAATTCTGGAGCATAGTTACCATTTTAGTGGTAAGGGCATACCAGCTGGTGTGTTGTTTTGATTTTCTTCATGTTCACTAAGAAATATGTTATATATACTTTCACCTTAAAGATGCATATAAGCAATACGAGTATATGTATTTTTGTGACAATTGTGCCTTTTCTAATTGCAGGATTCAGTGAAGTGGCTGAATTGCCAGATATTTTTTATCAGCATGTTCTAGATTCTTTTTGCTCAACATTATATTTAGACAAGCCTCTCTCTTTTTCTTATCACTTAAGATACAAATCAGTGTATCCTTCTAATGCAGTTGGAATTCCTTTTTTGATTTCCCTACTCAATGTTATTTAAATATGTGTAGCTCAAAGAAAAGATCACAATGAAATCAAAACCTTGTCTGCTTGTGTAATGCCGTAATGACAGAAACAGAAATCAAATCTTGATTGATTGTAGGGAAAAAAGTATATTTATAATCCTCATGGCAAATTGTTGCAGCTTCCTCCATAAAGGAAGAAACTAGACACAAAGCTGGTTAAAACTAAATGGTTTCTTACCCAAAGTCCTTGAAAACAGAGGAAATCTGGAAATGTGTTGAAAGCAAGAGGCATTGGGAGAGCTCTGACACACTCCTGCAACCTCCAGTTTAAAGCTCACTTCAAATGCATAATCCCAGAACTACTGAGCTTTCTGACACAATTGCTGATGATTAGGCCTAGCAATGGACAGCTGTGGCTGGCTAAAAGTCTGTTTTATTCTCCCCTTTCTCAATGGTTGTGCAGAGGTAACATCTGATTTGAGGGGAGGACTGCTGTAGAAAGGTAATTCATCAAATGTGATTTCATTGCTGGGGTACACCTGGGCATACTAAACAAATCCTGTCCTCAACAAGTTACAATTCCGATCCCACGGCACTAAACTCCCTCTGAATATCATTGAGGGGATATGGCTGTTATTCTTCACCAAAGGATGCAGGATTTCTTTTCAAGAAAACTGAGAGCTAGATGATGAGCAGCTGTCAAAAATATCTTTCCTAAAGTCAGAAAGAGATACAAACACATTTGTATATCAAATGAAGCATAGCTCAAAAGTTGTCTAAGAAACTACAGTGAATACATTGCTGTAAATTTATTTGAAGATGAGCTGCTGTAAAAATAACTGGGACCTTGTTATGGATGAAATACAGNAAGAAAAGAAAAGAAAAGAAAAGAAAAGAAAAGAAAAGAAAAGAAAAGAAAAGAAAAGAAAAGAAAAGAAAAGAAAAGAAAAGAAAAGAAAAGAAAAGAAAAGAAAAGAAAAGAAAGAAAAGAAAAGGAGTCCTACTTCCAAAGTCAGTCCTCTACACATAAATACATTCATGCACAGTTATTATTCTGAGCAGCGTGTACTGCAGTCTCTTTCTGTAGAGACTCTCTTTCTGTACTCTAATTAGAAATGTGCTATCTGTTGCACTTCTGCCAAAAGAAAAATCATTTATTAGGCAGTAAAAGAGATTTGACTTACCTCACCTGCCGTCAGAAACATACTACATCAATTCTATGCTTCTGTACCAGAGCCGCCAGACAGTCTGTAGTCAACTTTTGAATTCTGGAGTCAAGTTGATGCTCAGTGTAAAAATGCAAAGGGATTTTAAAGGAAAGGGGATTCCACTGCTGAGGGAGCTATTCCCTGAACAGTGGGACATTTTGGGAACCAATTTTTAGTGCCACTTTTTTTCAGTGCATTTTGTTGCATTGCACTTGATTAGTTGACTTCCGCATAAAAATGAGTACTTGAGAGAAAAGAAAGGAACATCAGTACACATATGAATGTGTGGTTTAAAATTATTCTGTCAAGGTAACGCCTGTTTGGCCACCAGTTGCTTAAACTTACATTTTTTTTTGGAGGAAGATATGTATTCCGTTTAAAAAACCTGGTGAGAAAAGGCAGGTGTTGGGCAGGAACTGACAACAGAAGGGAAATACTGTGTTCAAGTGTATTCTTTAGTAGAAAGATAGTGTCACATTGCAATTGATACTAACTTATACAAGAACGAGTTTGACCAAAATCAGCTTCCATTCAGATTCTCAAAGGTGTTTAATCACCCAAAGATGCACAAAGTAGGCATTTTTTCTTAGAACTCAACAGAAACCATCAAATATTAAGCACAAGGAAATTAGAAGAGGAGCAAGAAAATGCCTCTGGGTACCCTCTGTATAAGTAAGGCACATCTGCAGCCCTATTATATCCTTATGATGTAACTCTATGAGGAATTGCCATGAGCTCTCCACAGTGCAAAGATATACCAGGAGTGCTCAGAAGCTCTGCCTATTTAATACCATATTCATTCACAGGAGGAAAAGAGTAAGTGTCATTTCATTACCCTTTTATTTGACATTCATCTTCTTTCATCAGTAAAAAATTCTTCATAATAGCAACTACTACTTCTTGCTTCTTAATAAAGCATGAAGGATATTTCATTGGACTTCATAATTGGAAGTATCTTCAAACATGTTCAAAAAAGGCTAATGCTATTTAACCAATTAGATCATAATAACCATCACCAATGGCAGGGATGCTTCTTACAGCATCCCTCACTTCTCTGATGAAATTGCAAACAATTCCAGCATAAGGCTTTGGGAAGAAGAAGAGAGAGGAACTTTTTTCAAAGCCCAAAAACTTTCAGTTGTCTGTTATCACGTGACCTTCACAAGGGCAAGATTTTTTTCTTTTTTTTTAATTCACTTTTGAACTGCCTAACTCTTACGCAGCCCCCAACTACAAAAACAAAGATATGCAGAATAGCCCCACACAGTTCTGGCTGTTTTGTGACCATTCATGTCAGACCTGCTTCCCAAGCTTCACCACACTTGGGTCCACAATAGTGGGTGCTACAGCTGCTGAAACCAAACAGCACTGTCCAATTTACAACTGGACAGACTGCCTCTACAATTCCAGTTTAATGTCAGGATTTAACATGGTGAGAGGTGGGCACAAGTCCAGACACAGTTTCAACTCCTGTGACTTCTATTAACAAGATAAAAATTTCCACCAGTGAGCATTTTTTATTCTCTTGACCATTAGTGGATCATCTGTGACATGATACTTGCTGCAGGTAAAGTGAGAGACCATTTGTCTATCCAGTGCTGGGCACTGGAGGTCACTGTGAGGCAGAAGGGACAGCAGAGGATACTCAAGCCCACTCTGGCTGGCTTACCTATAGCTTTTCATCAAGTAAGCTCTTGGGTTCCAACTGGACATCT
Source organism: Sclerurus mexicanus (assembly GCA_013396755.1). Taxonomy (NCBI): domain Eukaryota; kingdom Metazoa; phylum Chordata; class Aves; order Passeriformes; family Furnariidae; genus Sclerurus; species Sclerurus mexicanus. The sequence goes on along the minus strand of VWZF01000628.1, from coordinate 1,125,172 downwards.
GGCAAGTTCAACACTGAGCCCAGTATAAACTTCAAGCATAATCCCTTCGTAGCTTTAAAGAACTACGTAAAGTAAAGACCAAAGTCTCACAAACACACCTCGAAGGAATCATTCCCAAAGCTCAAAACCTCCTCTGAAATAATTTTCAAACATCCATTTGAGCCAAAATATCTATGAGTTTATGACGAAGAAAAGCAAAATGCTTGATAATAATACCAGCTTATAAGCTTTTGAAGCCCCAGTCAATGCAATTGAGAAGATAGGCAAAAGAAGATATTACAGGACCAGTAATACAGGTGTTTTTGATCATTTCCGAGGGTTTGGTTTGCTCAAAGTTTGCACTAGTTCAGGTATCAAATCCAATCAAAAAATGGACTTTGCTGAAAGATAACAGCAATTCTAGTTAGCAATGTGTTACCTCTGATGGAAATAAATTCATGCAATATGTCACTGATAGCATTTCTCTTCATTTATTGATGATTTTCTCCTGTTTGCAAGGGCAGACCACTGAGGTTGTTAATTCTGTCAAGTACTGTCTATACATGCATCAGTTGCAGATTTTCATGTACATGTACAGATTTTTCATGGAATACTTACATAAAGATTCTTTGCTTTTGCAAAATTTCTTAGGCTTTTGATTCAATCACTTACGTTTGTAAAAGCAGGTTAAAGCTCCGTGGGTGTAAGGACCTGTAGTTCCAGTGTTGTTGGATTCTTTTAATAAAGTCCCAGAGGGCTTTTTCACAAAGGGGTAAAAGTTTAAAGCAGCAATCAAGTTCTCAAGGCCCAATCTCCTTTATCAGTACTGTTTACAAGATAAGGCTGTATTTGCCTCTCTGTAAAAGGACAAAATTGATGAGCCTTATGGAGCCCACATGGGGAAAAGAAAATGTAAAAAAATAACCAATATAATAAACCCAGAGCAAAGAATCTGCTCACTGCAATTTTCCCAGGGCTGCTTTAAAGTTCTGTCCAGAGTCTTCACTTTTTTCACCTTTAGGTGTGCCTGAGGCACTCAGTCTTTACAAAATTTTGGTACCCAGTACACCATCATTTCACATTTTAGTAGGACCCTCATCCCCTTTATTCCTGTTGTCAGATGAACTGCAGATCAGCCCTGATGCTAGGAACAAATAAAAGCAATTTATTATCTGAGAGCTACATACCACTGAAGAGAATAGCAAAGGTTTATGAATGTATTTACGATAAATCCTGAAGTGAAGAATATAGTTAAGGAAATGATCAGTAGATACGTAGGATGCACTTTCAGCATGCTAGTCTTATGAGTATTAAGTACAGCACTCACAACTCTGCATGTCTTCTAATTTACACTCACTACCACAGTCAGCCTGTAGGGGTAATGAGAGAGCAATACACTTGTTTCTGGCATTTTACTTCTGCCAGCACTCTGCAAGCAAAAAACAGACCACCAAAGTAGCTCCTTTTTCATATATATGACTGCAGGGGGCTGCAGAACTTCGTTGTTTATCTAGAAAGCTTTGAAAAGTCCTGCTTGTTAAGCCTTGTTCTTGTCAGCTCTTGTTGACATAAAAGAATTTATTGCTGAGGGGCCAGGTGTGATGACAAACGCCCAGGAATTTGATGATACTCATAATTAAAAGCTAAGAAAATGCCTTGTAAGGCCTATCATCAGGGGAAACCCCTTTTCCTAGACAAACTGGCATAAGGTTGTTAGTACTGGTCAGTCTGATGTTCCTATCTCCTTAGGTCATGTGAAGCAAAGACATTCTGTTAAAAGTGGGAGTGTTGGATAAGCTGCAATGCAATGCTGGCTTCTATAGAAAATAGCGTGTGATGGATACAATTATTTGAACAAATGGAAAATTAAATATTTCTTTATTTGTGCATGTCTTGATCATTACATATCAATGGCTTTTATTTGCTCAACTTGGAGAAATAGAAATATGTTAGCAATTTTCACAGGGGTATGAAAGACACTTATTAGCTAGAACTTTGATAATGTTACACTGGCTGTGATCATCATGACCACAAAGGAAAAAAACAAAAACAAAAAAACAAACAAACAAACAAAAAAACAAACAAACAATCCACGAAAAACAAACCCCCTAAAAACCCACAAAAACAAACAAAAAAACCAACCAACAAAAAATTCAACAAAAAAAGCAAAAAACCCTACAAATGAAAAAACAAAGCTCCAAAAACCAAAACCAAAACAAACAAAAAAACCCCACCACGAAAACCCAACCCTAGCACCACCACTAGATGGCATTGATTCAGCATCCAAATTTAGAAACTTACTTCAGCTTTACCACAATTAAACATTATCCTAGAGACAGCTTCAATATTAAAAGCTCTCATAATCATTGTTCTTCACTTTCCTTTAAGTTTACACTATCTATCCCATAATTCTAATTTGTTTCCATCTGTCTGTCTATCTATCTATTTATCTATCTCATGGTGTAACATTGGCATGCATTGTCAAAAAACATCATTGCTAAGATAGATATATCTTTAAGGACAGATGTCAGAGATAATTTTCATGTGATGATATTCAACTACTGATACCACTTGCAGAGTTTGGGGAACCACTGAGATTGTCATAGTCTGCACTAAAATCCAGCACAACATGCAGTGAACTTTGTCCACAACTGCAGGATGTCAGAGTTGTGTTGCCTTGGCATCAATAACCCCAAGAGCTGCTGCTGCTCTGGTGGTCTTAGTCAGCCTCAGAATTTTACAAATGGCAGCTGCCTCAACAACCATAGAATTGCTTTTCATGGGCTGGAGGAGACTCCTTTGTCTCTAGACAAGAAACCAGAACTGGGGATTTAGTCCCAGTCTTTACCATCTTTCCCACTGACATTCTGGAGGTCCTACCTCTGCCTCCTGTATGAGCTCCAATTTAAAGCAAAAAATTATTTCTGTTCTTGCTCATTCTGTGTCTGTTATTTAAGGAGTGGAATCACAGTGCCTACTGTCTGCACCATTTCTGGCTCCATTTTCATACTTGATAAATTAAACACACCTTGGAGAAGGGTAATGGGAAAGGGAATGGTGACTTTTTTCTTCAGGGGGTGGCAGCTCCCCTTAAAGGACACCACTTGTGAAGACAGACCTTCCTACAAGGTGATGGTGTCTATGTGACTTACTGGACACAAATATTCCCCATATCCTCCAAATTTAGACCTCTGTACAACCACCTAGATGTTTCGTTCCTCTGCTTGGGACTGGGATGCCATAGACCAGGGGGGCAGTATTTTGGGGTGGCATGAATTTTCAGAATGCTGTTTGGGCCTTCATTTCAGAAGGCATGGGCGTGCCAAATGTCCCCCACACATGTGCACACGATACAACTCAATCTACCACTCACGGTTACAAGTGATGCAGTCCTGTCAAGCCTCTGTGTCTTCTTCTGTCCTTTTCTGTGTGCTGGGATGTGCTGTATCACCAGCCTTGGGGACATGAGAGAGGACTAGGTCTGAATGCTCGGCCAGGAAAAATGTTGCTGACAAGGAGCAGCAGTGCACAGTGCAAGAGAAAGGAAATTACTTGTTTTCTGCTCCACGCAGAGCTGTCAGGATAGGAATAAGCTGTGGGGAAAGGAAATTTGACAAGGCCTGTGTTGGCTTGGGAAATGAGACTGAATAAGGGCTGGGAGGCAGAGCCTGAAGGTACCTCCTGCTAAGAAAATCCTCTCTTCCACCTCCCACCATGAATTCAAGAGCTTCTGGCCTCTTCCTCTCTCCCCAGCCGCCTCCATGGCAGGGGGGTTGGAACTAGGTGATCCTTTAAGTTCCTTCCAACCCAAGCCACTTTATGATTCAGTGATTCCATGCTCTGAAATTGCCATCTATGTTCTTCTCTTCACACTTCCCAGATTGTTTCTTGACAGGCGAGAACATACTAAAACTTTGGTAATGATGAAGGGCAAGGTAGCTATCTCAGAGTTAGAATACATTAGGTTTAAAAAAACCCAAAAAACAAAAACAAAAACAAAACAAAACAGAAAAAAAAAACAAACAAAAAAACCCACAAAAAAAAACCCCTAAAGGACTCAAACCAGTTTGTCTTTCTCAGACTATACCAGATTTGGTTCTAAAGAAATCTCAGGGTGTAGGCAAGCCGAAGGCAGAGCAGATAAACACCTGTATCCTGTAAACTGCAAGGAAATCAGAGCACCTTCCTGTAATATGAGAGATTCAGTTTCAGGTCACTTTTCTGTTTGTAAGAACTTCTTCCCTCGTTTCCCTGCTGAAGGCCCCAAGTTTCTGGCACCATCAAGTTTCTTTTGTGGCTTTCTGGTGGGTTGACCCTGGCTGCATGCCCAATGCCCACCAATGTCATTCTATCATTTCCCTCCTCAGCTGGACAGGGGAGAGAAAATACAATGAAAGGTTAGTGGGTCAAGATAAGGACAGGGCGACATTTACCAACTACCATCACAGGCAAACCAGTCTCTACTTGGGGAAATTAATCTAATTTACTACCGATTCAATCAGAGTGGGGTAATGAGAAACAAAAACTAAATCTTCCCTCCTCCTACTCCCCAGGCTCAACTTCAAGGCTGGCTTTCCCTCCTTCCTCCCCTCCAGCAGGGAATTACACCATGACTCTGTTGCTCCCTTCCCCTCAGACAGAGGGATCCTCACACTTCCTCTGCTCCAGCGTGGGGTCCCTCCCATGGGAGACAGATTCTTCAGCGCGGGCCCTTCCCACGAGGTGCATTCCTTCAGGCACAGGTGTCTCCAGGGAGTTCCCTGCGGAGTCACAAGTGCTGCCGGGTAACCTGTTCCCGTGTGGGCTTCTCTCTCTGTGTGCCCATGGGTCCTGCCAGGAGCCTACTGCAGGGTGGGCTTCCCGTGGGGTCACAGGCTCCTTCAGCACCCCTCTGGTCAGGCATGAGGTCCTCCTCAGGCTGCAGGTAGATACCTACTCCACCATGGACCTCCATGTGCTTCAGGGGGACAGCCAGGTTCACCATGGTCTTCACCCTGGGCTGCAGGAGAATCTCTGCTCCAGTACCTTAAGCACCTCATTCTTCTTCTTCAGTGATTTCAGTGACTTCAGGGCTGTTTTTCTCATGTATTCTCACTTCTCTTCCCAGCTGCCGTTGCCCTTTTATTTTTTTTCGCCTCTCTGTCCTTCTTATCTGTGCTATCTCAGAGGTGCTACCACCGCTGCTGATGGGCTTGGCTTTGGCCAGCTGCGAGTCCATCCTATAGCCAGCTAATGTTGGCTCTGTTGGACACTGGAGAAGTTTCTATCAGCCTCTAACATAAGCTATTCCTATAGGTGCCTGTCTCCTACCAAAACCTTGCCAGGTACACCCAATGCAGACTTTCACTTTTACTGTCAAATTCAAGTCCAAAACTGCACATAGGCTATGCAGGCCTTGAGAATGTACTGCTCAAAGATCTAGACAAAATTAGACCCTAAAATTAGTATTAATTTCAGTATTTTTATGGGATTGTTTCCAAGGAATTTAGATCTCATCTTTCAAAATAGCTAAGGAGAATTTTTGGGTTTTATTTCCTCAGAAAACTCTTCATAGCATGTTGCCACAGAAATATCCACCTAGCCTCTACTACAAAGATAGACTAGCCCCAGCTCATAAATTCTGCCAATAACAAAAGCTAAATTTACTACAGATTACAAGCACATGGGATGAATGGACGAGTTGGATGGATATAACACCGATGGTGGATGGTTCCTGGTGGCAAAACCTGCCAAAGAGAGCAAATGAAGTGGGAGAGACATGGAAGGAAGAGCAGTCAGGTTTTGTGAGGTCTCATTGTGACTCCTTATAGCTCTACAGTGAAGCCTGTCAGTAATCAGCAAGTGTTACATGACATATTTCAGGATTTCCAGATGTGTGTTAGTTGTTGGATCGTGTGTGAAGCTTGATCCCTTCCTGATGCAAGAAACATGGAATACAAGGCAAAAAAGCACTGTCCCAAAATCTCTTTTCTTTAATGGCAGAAATATTAAGCCCTGGGTGGAGGAGGTGTGAAGGGAAGTGCTCAGAGAGGCAATTTTCATTCCTGCTAGCAATGGATCACAACTCTTTTTAGAAAGCTATTTTATTTACTGTGAATTGTTTATTTACAACCAGAGTGATTATCTCAGCTATAGGCCTTTCAGAAGGTATTTAGCAATGTTTCAACCAAGTCATTCCACTGGTGCTCTGTAACATGTATCACTTATCTATTTACAAAAACAGGTCTAATCAGATCAGTAGCCCATATGTATTTTAAACTCTTTTACACTTCAGAAGTGGCTGGTAGCACCCAGACTGTATTTTGAAGTCGGTGCCCTGGCCCACATGAGTCCACTTGCTGTGCTGGTGCTGGTCCTCATGCTTAGGGCCACTAACTGTTCACCAGCACAGATTGTCAGCAGTGTTCCCCAACACCACTTAGCCATAGTGAGGGTATTTTAGACTCAGTTTGTCTTATATTTGTGCATAACTGGGTCTTCTTCAGCTAAATATACAGAGCACTAGAATTAAACCTTGGATTAAGTCCTCCCATAACTTCAAAAACTACTTGTCTTACCAACAACAAACACGACTGTGAACATTTCACCTTTTGTAATGTAGAGTGATGAAATACTCATTACATGGGGATAGGAGAGCAGCAGCCACTCTTATATGTTTTGCACATAAATGCTTGTTAACAGACTTCAGAGCACTGGAAACCAACTTCATTGCACAAATAACTTTCTCAGTATGAAAGCGAAGTTCCCTTCCAGACTGGTGTAAAAAGCACCCATAACCTTGTGGACATATGACACAGTTTCTATCCCACAATACTTGACGTTTAATGCACAAAGGCAGAAAGCAATATTACATGGAGACACTTGCAGTGGATCCATGAGGATACTTTCACAATTCAGAAGAAGTAAAGACAATTAAGTCATATAACGAATATGTACCAAGGAATATGAAAAGAAATCACAAAGATATCTGCATGAATAAGATTGTTTTCCCTTCCCATTTTGCAATTCAAATATGAGAGATTGTGTTCAAATGATCTTTCTTTTATTTCAGAAAATCAACAGAAATGCTAAAAGTGAAGAAAAATTGTGCCATCCATCAGTGAAGATGTTTTGAAGATAACTGCTGATATGCTTATACTTACCATGTTTGCTTGAGGGATGAGCTATCCTGGGACAACATAAGCATCTTGGTTTTTTAAATGTTGACTTGTTTTGCATGCTGGTGAATATCTGTCATCTGCCCCTCTCTTCCAGTGTTTAATCACTGGCCTCCATGTGCCCTCACATGCCAGCAACAATCCATTTTTTCCCCTCATGTATTTCGGAACCTGTAGTATCTGTAGCTTTGAAAAACCTCTACCTCAGGCTATTTTTTCTTACTTGTACTTTGGCACTGAAATTATTATTGTTTTTATGAGTTATCAACTACATGGCTACAAAATCAACAAAAATATTTTGAGAAGAAGAGACATTATTAATTTTAAATTCCCATGTTCCTTGCCAACCTTTAGATTTTTACTTCCAGAAGAACAAATCAAAAACACAAAACATGCAAGAGACCCTCCACTTTTGACCTAAGGGAAATTAAAAACTTTTGTTCTAAACATCAGTCTTACAACCGAAATGTGATTATGTTTTAACCTTCAAAAAGCATCTGTGACTTGAGGTAAATTGTGCTTGGCTAATAAGGTTATCTAATGTACACCAGTGAATTTGTCAAAGTTAATGATGATCAGTATAAAAGCTTAAGGGATTTTGACATCAAACTTCAAATCTCTCTTATAATTTTTTTGAATGAAATTGTTTATCTGTTGACCATTTTATACAAAAATTTACTTTCTAATTGTCTTCTTTTGTGTTACCTTACTCCTGAAATCTAGTTCACTGATAAATCTGAGGACTGTACAATAAAGTAGATTGATGTCACTGCAGCATTTAATGTACTGTCAACTGAAAACATGGGTATATTATTTAAGTATAGTGGTTGAATAATTCATAATTTAAGGGACATGCAGAAAAAGAAAGCTGACACTCGCCTATCACTCAGGCATATGTATAGCTGACCATGTAGGACACAAATTCCTGAAATTATAAGAAAAGGCAAATTGATGAAAATTACCATTTTATGTTGTCATGAACACAAAATATGACAAAAGGGTGCAGAAATATGAAGGCAAGTGTGAAAAAAATTGAAATATAAAAGATGCAGATTACAAATGGAGATAGAAAAATCTGTATACATTTTCTCTAAAACACACCATATTAAATGACCTTGTATAAAGCCACCTTAAGTATTCATTTTGTAAAAAATGCAACTTTCTGGTCTATGGAGTGCTTCCCTTATACTCTGAGGTGCTTTCCTATCCACCCTCATTGGTACAAGGATTGGCCCCTCCAGAACTCTTTGTGATTCTTGAGAATATTTCAGACAACCTAAAAACATATTACATAAGGTACAAACTTGTTCATACAGTTGTGTTCTACCACAAATTATTGCTACCTATCCCTCAGATAAAGCACCTTTGTAACCCAAGTAGCAAACCAGCATCACAGACAGTAATTCAAGAAACTCCTTTTCACCCAGAAATAAATGTTATTAATAACAGGCCTCCTTATCTTATAATTTACCACAACATTGCTTCTTACTTGGGTTTTGCAGCAGATCATATTTATGATGCAGTACCAACTCACAGTTGGGTGTTTTTTTATTTTTCTGCTGTGTAGGCAGACATCAGAACGGCTATAAACTGCAATACAGCTATCTTCTGAAAGAGGGGGCAGAGAGATTTATATAATACATATATTTTTATATATTAACATGTATTCATGTCATAGGATTCTGTGCAGCATGACAGGTGACACAGTAACGAGAAACTTCCAGTGACATTTGTAAATTCATAGACAGACATCTATATAAAAGTCTGGTGCGTATTACTGCAGCATATGATTTTTTTTCAGTAAGTTAATAGCTGGGAGACGTACTGAAAATGTCATCTACTCTTCACAGATTGACTCAGTTTGGCATTTTTCTGACTATTGGATTTCCTTACTTACTAATTTTGACTGAAAGGATAATTTCCCCAAATTACGCTCTCTGCTTTTATGATTTTCAGCTTCAGATACATATTGAAATAAATTTTGTGTAAGGAATCCAATTGTACTGAATTGAAAAGTCATACAAACCTTCTAAAATCACGTCTACAGCCCCCCAAATGTGGTTTCAAATTTTCTAAGCATTTGTACAAATATCACATATTTAGGTACAATATTTTTTTAGGCTCCTCAAGGACTCAGAGCAATTGCTGACATATTTGAGAAAGCTGTGAATATCTCTCTCCCTCTTTTTTTTTTTTTTTAAATAGGATAAAGCACATTTGTAGAACCATGAAATGAGAGCTTTGTGTAATACACACTACAGAGCATTAGTTTGAAAAGTCCCTGCCACTGATGGAGGGCTCTAACTTTGCTATCTATAGTAATTTTCCTCATTGTTCTGACAGACTTGATCTTCTTATATCTGATATGGGAGCAATATCAGAATAGATAGGCACGGAGAAATATAGAAAATTAAAGTATATGAAAGCATTCAATTTAGCTGTCTGTCATCTGTCTGATAGTGGTTCATTTACTGTCTGTGTGTCACAGAGCAGATAGCAAAACATCCTGTGCAGTCTGATGCACTTTTGGAGCAGAATCCAAGAGCATGTCATCACTAGAGAATGTGCCCTTTCCAGAACTGCCAATAAAATAAGACATACACCAAAACCATCTGAACATGTAAACAAACATGGTAATGTTTTTGCAGAGAACTGACAGAAGATTCTGGCTGACTATGACATTGTTTGTTGGCACAGCTATATTGAAGTTACAGGCAGAAGCAGTTATAGACCTTAGCTTCTGAGAAATATGTTCTTTTTCTTCTTAGGCTAAATTCCTTCATTCCTGTGGAAGTTTGGATGAAAAAAACAGGAAAGTAAAGGTAGTTATAACTAGTACAAATATTATTGCTGACTGTAAACAAAGGCTCTTTGAAATGGGAAAGTGAATGTTTGTGAGTCAAAAGAGTATTGTTACCTTGATAATTCTTACTTGGAAGATTTTACAGATGCCATTTACTGGAAAAACTCTTTTTTTAACGAGCATTAGAGTCAGATGTAAAACTTATAAACTTTTTCTAGGTAAAATTTGAGAACATTTAGAAAATTATGCACAGTACTGCCTTCTACTTTACCTTAATGCAGTTATTTACATTTTCTGGTTGACTGATTAGTGTATTTAACATGTTGAAGGTTGAAATGTATCAAGCATCCATTTTTTCTTACCTCTATAAGAATAAGTTTGTGTGCCCACTCAGATATCAGAATTAATAATAAACTTATTAACTCAGATATTAGAATTAATGTTGTGAATTTAGTAATTTTGCAAGAGTAAAAATACAAGCATTACACAGCTTACAGGTTCCAGTTTAGGGAAGAAGTGGTTTGAAGCCCTAGTTCAAGATAAAAATTTATTTCTGAGAGCAGGTGTATCATACTTGTTTAAACAGAATCAAGAGAGGGTTGTTTCCACTTCTTCTGTCCCATCCCAAAGGAAGCCCTTTGCCCCAAGCAGTTGGAACCAGCATTGCCTGCAGAAGTCCCCTGGCCTCATCCATGCTGCTTGTTCCGAAATGGCCCAGGCTACCCATAAACTGTGTCCAGAATGTCTTTGGGAGAGGGTAACTTGACACTGGCAGTTTATATGTACAGATGCTTGCACCCATACTTTGCTCCTCCTTACCTTGCCAGCACTGCATCTTACAGGGTACAGTGATAGTACCAACTCTTAGTGCTTTGTTATCATTACATGTCTTGCACATTCAGAATTCCATTACAGTGGTGATTTTTCTACATTGCCTCTCTGTCATGAATAACAGCATTTAGGTCTCGCCTGATCCTGTAGAGAGCTTGCAAACAAGATTAGGTAAAACAGCTTTGCTTGAAGAGGAAGCCTTTTGAAATACAAATCTCCTGTCAGCAATCTTTTCATCTCTCAGCTGGTTTCTTTCAGTGTCTTATTTTGCCCTCTTTATTTCACCTTAACAAGAAAATCCTAGCCAAAAAAAAAATGTTGCTTCACAAAAATTAGCCTGATAATGAGAGTCACTAAAAGAGGTGACCCAGACAGCTGCCAGTGCTATGGCAGTATGCATGTGCAGAAGGCAAACGTGCTCAAACCCCTATTTCTTGACAACACTTACCCCACAAGTCACTAGCACCTCTCGTCCCCTCCTTCTCATTTTTGCATGCAACATTTTATAATCACATGCACAGTGAGCTACTGAAAGATCTCTTCTATAAGACCCTCCTCTGTGCACTGGAGTATGAATTTCCTACTGCTCATCCGCATCTCTGCTTCATGGTTCAGAAAACATATAGCATTCATGTTGCTTTTTGCCTGGGAAGCCTTTTCAGAAATTGCTTACTTATCTTCCCTCTGTGTCGTGTTTCTTATTTCTTTTAAGTGTGAAGTACATTACCTCCAAACTCCCAGATTTGAATCAATGTTGCAGATTGCAAGGGGTTTGGCAGACTTTATCATCTTGGCCTGCTAAAAAGGAAACATGGCCTAAATAATTATCTCTTTTCCCTTATTTTCTTTATCAGCTTATACTATTATTGCTTTCTGTTGCTGGATTGTCTGATTTCATGGATTTTTTCCAACTCTTCCCTCTTCACCTACGCCAAAATTCCCTCTTCACTAAATTCCGTCAGTCTCCCCTTTGTTGTCATTGCTTTCTTCAACATGGTTAGTCATTTCACACATCTGCTATAAACTCTTCTTTTAGTCCTTTATTTTGCGGTCTTTTCAGACCAATCAAAGCAACATAGCTGAAAATCTTAGTCTGCAGTGGTTTGTTCCTCAAATCTCATTACTAGTTAAGGTCTTGTTTTTCAGCTCACTTTCAAAGCTCATCTTCACTCTGACTTGCGAGTCAGTTTTCTTCTCCTCATGAGAAAACCTATTCTTTATGGAGATTTCAGCTCTTCTAAGCTAGGAAAAGAAGCTGTGGATAATATTGTGGTCCCTATGAGTAATAATGAAGGAAGATTACTCCTTTTCATAGATACAGAGACACTTCGGGGTCAGACATAATGAAAAACTATTACATTTGCTGCTCCAAGAAGCTACAGTGAAAGCAGAGAGAAAAATACTCATGAATGGGTTGGAATTTTCCCAAGGTTTATGTGTGCAGTCATTAGCATTTCTACATTTTTGCATATGGCTGTATTTGTGCATATCTCTAGCTCTTCCCCTACCGAGCTACAGGGTGTCCTTTTTCTCTCTCTGTCTCAGTTTACAGGCTATTTTGAACTTTTACTTCTACAAACCATGAAATTTTACAATTGCCAAAGGAAAGAGTGGTGAAGAAGACAGAGGGTTTTTCAAAGCAGTCCTGAAGCTTCTGACTACAACTGTAATTAAAACAAAGCCCTAAGACACACAATAAACCTGTCCAAGTTGTAGTATGGTTATAGCAGCATTTGAAATATATTAATAGAATTAAGGCTCTGAGGAAAAGGGAAATATTTCTAAGGCTTCTTGGTGTTTGTAGCAAAAATTGAACTTGGGACAAAAGAAAGAGATCTTCCAGATTTAAGGTATAGAGTTGTTGAATATTAAACCTACAATTAAAAAAAAAAATCACAGGGAGGCGGTACACGAGGGCTTGAGAAACTATGGCTCTGAACTATCAAACTCTGTGGAATAATGCTGACAGTTTATGCATGTATGCTCACAAATATAAACATATAAATGGGCATATTTATCAATTAATGCTATTCAGACTTGGCCTGGATTTGTTAGTGGCTTGTAGAAATGAATTCTGCATTTTTTATACCCAGAATTTCACATATAGGACTCAAAGGAGATACTGAATCAGAGTACATGAGAAAAATTAGTTTTGTTAGTTTGCAGGTTTTCCTTTGGTTTTGTTGAACCCAGCTTAGTTCACATTGCTGTTGTGAGGAAATGATTGTTTATATCTCTCATCTTGTGTGTATTGGAAAATTGGCAGCACTACCTTGTAATTCATCACTTATTGTGAGTCAGGGAACAATGCATCTTCAACTTCAGGGCAAAGGATTATACAGAGTCATAAAATTGAAATATCACATCCCTCTGAGGTGAATCAACCTAATAACAGAGGCCTTACACAAACTTTGTGAAAATACACAGAAGAATTAGGGGGTTCTCATAGACATTAGATTGTATAAGAGTATTTTTTCTTTCATCTGTTGAGATTTTATTCAACTTAGCTATTTTTGACTTAAAGTTACTGTGTGTTTGCACTCAACTTCATGCAGTGTCAATACCAAGATACAGTATGCAGCAATGACACTACTCTTCAAAATTCACAAAGCACTTACATAGTACTTGTATTACCTGCAAATTGTTCAGTGGTAATGCACTTAATGTTTCACCCAGTCTGTGTAATTACCCTACTTACAAGCAAGGGTGCAGTAATTTGCAAAAATCAGTAACACTTGCCAGTTTGTCAATGCATTACCCATCAAATAATTATCATACACGTGAAAGCATTTCAAGTACTCAAGGTGAATGTTCAGACATAGCAAATAGTCCATCTTGAAACTTGTATTTTCTATCTTGGCATAATCAACCAGCTGGTTTGAGGAGCACAGAATTTACTACCCCCTCATTTGGGCAGCATATTAGTGTTATAAACTACTTGATTACATGTCATGAGCTAATTATTGTCTACTGAAATAGGTGCCAGTTGCTTAACAAATGTGAATTCTAGCCTTATGTATGTTTCAATATTCAATTTTCATTGTCAATTGTTTAAAGGAAAGAACATCTTTCTACAATATTCATGTTGCAAATTATTAGTAGGTGCTAGCAAATATTAACAGTTAGAATGAATGAAAGCTCTGAGGTCTGAATAGTTATAATTCAAGTTAATGGCGATTATGACTCAGGAAATGTGTATTACAGGCAAACTAAGTTTTCTGTTTAATGATGCCTATGACAACAGAATCAATATTACTTAGATAGCTTTGGCAAATCTAATAAGAATCTCACATCCGGAAAAGAAATTACACTTCTGTTCATATTGTTTCTTTTGGGAAAATAGCTTAATTCTGTTCTAATTTTGTTTGCTCTCACTTTCTGTCCTAAGTGGAAATATAAATTCCAAGATCTGGGGTTTTTTTTCCTGTAAACATGGGATTCCATCTCCTACTTCACATGTTTGTAGCGTGAGTAGAAGGAATCCAACATCCTCTTCCACCAGCATGCATAGCAAGTTTATTTATGTCTCATTATCTCTCCCTGCCAAGCTAATAGTAAAGAATAGAAATATTAAAAATAAAAAAAAATCCTTACCTTTCATTCTAAAGCATTATTTCAACAAATTTAGTCATATACATTTAACAATGAAGTAATTTAAATTATTTTTAGAATTACTTATGTTTGCTATTTACTTTTCAAACCATTGTAGTTCTTAGTACAGTTCTGGAGTTTCTCGTAAAAGCTTTTTTGTCTCCCCCACCCATACCTGATGTTCACTGGAAATTCTAATGAACTAGAGGGCAAAGGAGTACACTGGCTCCCAACTGCTCTATGCATTGCTCTTGTCAGTGCTTTCTGAGCCTCTCTTAAGAAACAGCTAAACTTAGCTGAACCTGCAGCTATTAGCAAGGTTTTAGCAACCTCTTTATTGGAGCTAGCCATTAAATTGAGGAAGATGTTGGCCACTGGGAAGGAATAACAACCTCTATGTCCACGTACCTATGTGCCCTGGTGCATAATAAAGAACTTTGCTTATAAAACCCCTCCATACATTTTCTTATCTCTCAAGTGCTAGCAAAGCTATCTCTGAGACAGAAAGTCTCTAGCCTGCATTAACATGGTTAAGTCATCGTGTCACTAATGGAAAAGAAACAGCTAAGCAAAGACCTTTTATGTTTTGTCACAAAAGCACAAGGCACTGAGTATGCTGGTGGAAATTACCATAATTGCATATTACTGAGCCAAAAATAACAGAAACTCTCCATTTTACCTCACATCTTTAATATAAGCAGCTCAGGTTTCTGTAGGGATTATACTTTGTTTAGTCTCTGATAGAAAGCCAGTATTAAAGTAAATAGTAACCAGAAATATGTCAATCAGCTTTGTCATAAAATAGTGCATGGTGACTTAAATCAGGAAATTCATTGCTGCTCACCGAGAAATCCAGCCTACTTTTCATGATTTCTCTTGTTAATAAAGTGGTGATCAAATTAATCTTGTGTTCAATTAACTGTAACATCATGAAAGATCCTTAATAAAAGCAAGAAGTAAAAGTACCAAATTAAAGGTCACAAGTTTTCCAGTTATAGGTACTTATACGTGAGCATACGTGTCTGTTAACATGCTCCTCTGAGACCACAAGCTCATGCACACATGCAAAGAGCACTGAAAGATCCCTGCAAGATACTTTGCAGCACAAAATCCTATTAATCTAAATAAAATAGCTAATTGCAGAGCTATTTTGTAATGCTTCTGTTGCTTAACACAAATTCAACCCTAACTCTTCTTTAACCACATTTAAGGAGTTTCTCATCCTTTTCTGGCCTCCTCCTTGGCTCCAGTAGGTGCTGGAAGCCTTGGACACAGACAAGGATCATAGCAGCTGCACTACCAAGGGCCTGTGGATGCAATTGTGGGCAACACAGGTTAGCAGGAAGGCAGGTGGGGAAAGCATTACTGTTATGTCCAGGGCCATTAGATGTGTGGGCTGTTGATGTGCAGGCAGCAAGAAAAGGACTGATTGTAGAAAGAAGGAGGACAAGTGTATTTAGACCTGGTTTTTATCTTACAGTATTAATGATGAAACATTTTACCCACTGACTCTTCTCTTGGTGCTTTAGGCTACTGGCTAGTGCCCATCACTAATCAAAATCCTAAATTCTCACTCAGCTTACTTCATTCAAGGAAGTCCCTGCAAACTACCATGGCAAACCCCACAGTGTTATCAGTGTCTGCAGAGACAATATTAGAATACCTTATTAAAACTTCTGAAGCAGGGCTGGCCTTGATGATCCTGTGGCCATGGACGATTCATGTGAGGAAAGAGCACCCATCACATCAGCCAAGGTGAAGAGGAGAAGGAATGGGAGAGGTCGTACCTTATCTGGCCAATGAGTGAACCGATTCACTGCAGGACAGTTGAATTAGCCAGCTGCTCACAGATGAGAATAAACCTGAGCCTCTGATTCTCTGGGACCCAAAGTACCCCCGCAACACTATTATTTCACATAGCTCATATTTACAGGGCCTGTATACCCACAATTTATAAGTGATGGAAGAATCAAGAGCACAGCCACAAACGAGTGATAACTTTTGCCAGCAGACAGATTTTGCTTGAGCTCTGATAATAGAGGACATGGCTCCTATTAGGACATTCTCCTGGAAGATGGTGAGGTATTCAGAATTATTTCTGCAGCCTGTGCAGAACATGAGGATATGCTAATTTTAAGGGGCCACTGCAAGAACTCCCCATCAGATTGACATGCCTCTATATTTTACTTTCTGAAGCTCAGGGGAGCTTGAAAAACAAAAGGCAAATTATTTTTTAAGTGTCAGAGTGCAGTTATCATTAGGTGTCTTGTGGAAGGTGTCCCAGGACTGTGCTACTTTCCTCACTCCTGGTCTGAAATCTGAGTAACTCTCTCTGCAAAAATTTTTGTTGAATCTAAACCAAAACCATTAACTTCTGCTAAAGTTTATACTTGCTGGAATAAATAGACTGTAATGCAAGTATCTGGATGCCTTGTCTTAAAGGTTCTTTAGTTTGGACAGTGTCTGTTTTATTAAAAGTGATGATCGTTGTTTTTCAGTATAATATTATAACATATTAAACATCACTTAAGTTATGAATTAGGGGGTTCAGCAGCACTCAGGAGGCCAAGGTTGCCATGTGTAACTTCCGAAATTAAACCAGGAAGGAAGTCTGCAGTTTCACCCTGGGAAAGAGCAGGACTGTCTCATACTGTGTCTGGGCCTTGGAAACAAGAGTTAGGATGTTACAGGACCGTGCTGAAACAAAACTAAATCTTACATATAAACTATTCTCCCTGAGAGAATCTTTATGCACCACTGAAGAACTTACTGTTAAAAGCAGAGATTGAAACACTTTTGAGTTTAAGAACTCATCATCAAAACTATTTTACATGCAATGACCATGTACCTGCATATAATTAAAATCAATAATTGCAGGACGGATTATATCATGGTAATGAGTAAAAACTTGGTAGAAATACTATAATGTAAAGGATATGTAGAAGATTGCCCCAGTATTTCCTAGCAAACTAATATACACTATTTTCATGCAATTATGAGGCAATTCATATAATGCAAACACTGTAAGTTTTATAGCTTATAAATGTTAGTTTCAGCTTTCATTTCACATTCTGTTATTGCAAAGGTCTTTGCAGCGTAACAGTGTTTTCCCCAGAAAACAGGGTAAAGCTTCTGCTATTAACAGAAGCTATTGAATTCTTTATAGGACTATTCTGCAATTATTTGTCAAGCTTTTCATTTCAGAAATGAACCAATTATCAGTTAATACAAGGAAAGACTGTTTTTTTACTTTGGTGAATGAAAGACTGAAGCAATCAAGTTACACAATTTATCAAGACTGCTGTAGTATTGCAATTCATCATTTTACCATTGCTCAGTGCTATTTGCCAACAATTTCCAGTCAGAAGATTGTGCCAAAGATTTCTGGAGCTTACAATGACTTTGAAGACTATTTTGAGTTGGTTTACTACATTAACAAGAGGCTTCAGCAGTTGTCACCTCCTTGGAAATACTAGACTACAAAAACAGCTATACCTTTTGTGTTGTTCCAGCTTCACCTTACCCAGGATTTCCTTCCACCAGAGACTCAAGTCAACCATNCAAAAAAAAAAAAAAAGACCCTCCAAAGCTTTCTGATGATAACCTCATCAGGACATTTCATCTGGCAGCATCCAAAATTTTGTTTTTTCCATTTTTGCAGATGAAGGGAACCTAACCTAAGATGTCTGGATAGAAATGTGCGTTCTTCTATGATTCTCACATAGTGTCTAAGCATAGAAAGCCTTGGTACAACTGCTTGGTGAAAACTTATTGGATGTTAATTCCACTTGTGTAGCCATGCTTTTGTTCCAGAAGTCTTGCTCCTCTGTTATGTGAGTCTTACCTGCTTTCACGTGACTATTCAAATACATAAAATCTGAAGAAATACGGAACTGCATGAGACAAAGAACCATTTAGAGAGTACAGCTGGGAAAAAGTAGAAAGGCAAGGCATGCACTACAAGGTCTGCCTCCTTTCAGCTTCCAGGCAGCAGAACTCTCAAGATTTCAAAGCAGAGTCTGCATCAAGAAGGTGCATCTAACTTCCTTTGAAACACCTGGAATCCACCAGAAATCCTGTCACAATGATCTCCTCTGCTTGTTCATTAATTTACTGCATAATAAACTCTTCAAGACTCATGAGGTTATGTCATTCAGCAGGAGATGAGCAGTCAATTAATATTACTTAAAATCAATTTTTTGACCACACATAACAGTGCAATTGGTCCAAGCACAAGTAGATTTGCATCATCATGGTTGGTACAGCATGAAGACAGTATATTCTTCTATCTTTAAATGTTCCTTCAGCTAATAAAAGTAGGGATTATCATCTACTACTAGCCTTGCACAGGCAAAACACAAACTTGGTATTTAGCATCCACGCACACTTTTATCAACAGAATATAGAGGCTTCTTTTGTGAAAAGAAATCTATGGACAGTTCACATTTGCTTTTGCAAATATATTAGCAACAATCATTTTCAGAATATTAGTTTTTCACAGTACATGGCCAATAATAGTGTTATAACTAATGTTCTTTCCAATGACTTATCACATTAAACTGAAATATTTAATTATGGATATATTTAATATGCCATGAATTATTGTTAAGTATTTTATTTCATAATGTTAATTCTTAATTATTCCTTACCCTACATTCCTTCATTAAGTATAATTATACACTTTAGATGTGGAAAATAAATCTTTCCCTTCGTGAAGGACAGCTGCCATGTATTTTCACCTCTTCTATGCTGACATTTAAGAATTTCAGATTAGCCCATACAATAAAGAGTACACCAATGTCAGCATACTAGTAACAGTAGCTGTTGTCTTAAAGCGCATCCTGTCTGAAAGAACAGCTGCTACTTAAATGTTCAATAACAGAAAGTTTAGCCTTACCTAGTTAAAAAGTATTGGTACAATAGTTCAGAGGCGCTTCTTAAGAAATTAAAGTGTTTCTGTCATGAAAAAGAGCTACTGTCAACTGCACACGTAACTTATTCTGATAGGAATGAGCACTTAGTGACAGTGACAAGATGATATCTCAGCTACTAACGTGCCTTTACCATTTTATCGTAGTCTGAAATATTGAACCTTAATCTTCAATATTCAATTATAAGCATCTTAGATTTTTAAACAAGGTAGATAGATAGATAGATAGATAGATAGATAGATAGATAGATAGATAGATAGATAGATAGATAGATAGATAATCCAAAGATTATTGAAATAATCTAGCACTATAAACTGTGTGTAGCTTTTTTTCTGAACATGCTTTTTCTGATAGGATAGCATAAGAAATGTTATGAATGGGTGGGTCAGTATAATTTCACGTTTTTGAAGACATGATCCAAAGCTCACCAGAGTCTTTGGGAGTCATCTTAGAACATTCCAAATATTTAGTTACTTTAGCAATTATTTTGGTTAATAGATCAAGTTAAAAAATTCACTTAATACTTGCTATTGACTGCATTTATATTATACAAATCTAATGCTTATCCCTCAGTGCGAAAAAGTTATTCTGCATTTAAGCTTCTTCAGCGAACCCTTACTTCTCAAACATTTCTTTTCAGATAGTGCAAGGGAGTTAAACACCAATCAACGCACCTGAGGACACAGATAAACATGTATAAGCTCACACACTTAGATAAATCACTATTGCTTCTTCAGTGTTTGGGGATACCACAGGATTGTAGTCGTGCAAGCCTGAGTGAAATGTAATGACAGAATAAGTAAAGAGAGCTTAAGTTAATCACTTAAGTTAATTTCTTGGTTGGCTATTGAACATCCTTGGATAAGTACAAGAAAATTAATAATTCATGCATCAGAAGAACAATCTCCTGCTTCGCTTCTTTCCATGTCACTATAAACAACTCTAATTTCTGCAGAAAAAAAAGTCCTTGTAACAGTTTTGTGATAAGAGCCTTCAAATCTAAGCTCTTATGAATAGATTTGTGTTGCGTATACCATTGCTTCAGATATCATCACTCTAAAATTCACACTCTATTCCCTATTTCATAGTCTAAACGCACATTGATTAAAAAATTAAGACAGCCATTTCCATTAGTATGACCTCCTGTAGAGCATACTTCTCCCATTCAACAGAAAACCTGACTAACTTTTGGCTACATCAGGTTAAATTGTATGTTGCATTGCTAAAATGTAGTAGCCCTGTATTTTGTTATGTAGTCCTTCTAATATTATTTGATTTGAATTCCATTTAAGATGCACATTTTTTTGATGCTGTAAGTGAACAGACAATCCATCGACTTTTTATCAGTTATTAATGACAGTTGTCCACAGAGCATCAATAACTACCAAGAATTCTCACCCTTTTTTTATTACTTCAACACTTCTAGGCCAGATAACCAACCCTCTTGTAGCTCAGATACTCAGAAGTTTTCTACCTGGTGGCTTCCATGTTAAAGAAATTCCTGAGTAAAGGAATAATAAATAGCTGGGTAACAATCAGTGGCATCTGTCTGTCACACTGAGGAGCTGATGGTTCCCTCTTGACTGCAGCCTCCTGAGTTGTGGACTTCATTTCCTTCACCGCTCCTGAGATTGGTCTTTTATTTATTTATTTTATAATGACTTAAGCTCAACTGGGAAGTGCTAGATTAAAAAGCATATATTATGCTAAAAAAATACTCCATTTCTTACCTGCATACATTCTGTGAATTTAAAACAGGAATTAAGCCTACATTTAACAACTCTTGATTGTTAAACTTGCACATATACTGTTTCAATTTCCAGTGATCATCATGTATAATTTGGCGTGCCTTGTTCCTGAGTCAGTAACATAGATTTACTAACCCCTGCATTATACAACTTGTACTACATTTAATTAGGAAATTCTACCTGATTGTTAGCACAGTGCTTTCTTTATATAAAGAGCACAGCACATTAAACTATTGAGTTGCTCTTTGAGAACCCACCTAGAAATCTTTTATCCGATGTTACAAAATTTATGACTGCAATAAGTGATGAGAAAGAGTCGTTAAAAGTCTGTAGATTTTAAAGCTGTGAATGCACTCACACTGCAAGGTGCAAAATATATATTCTGGAAGTTCAGAAACAATTGCATGTTTTTTCTAAAATCACTATAGTATTTTTCTATGCATTTTCAAATGGTTAGCTGTTGCAACTGTAAGAGATCCATTAATCTCTAAGAAAGGATAGAGGAGGGGAGAAGAATCCTGGTCAGTGTCCTGTGAAGGGTAGATTTTGTCCTGGATGGAGCATGAGAGAAGAAAATACTTTCTTTTTACAAGTTAAATGGATTATTTCAATACTCTTCCAAAGCAGGAATTTAATTTTTTTTAATTGGTCCTGACATAAGAACCTATAATTATACTTAACTGTATACCTTATCACACATAAGTGATAAAGTTTTCAGACAGTGAATACCATGGTCTTGATGCACTAAAGATTAATCATGTATATCTGCCTGGGCTGTGAGTTAAAACTCTATATAGTCAGTGTCATTTATTTTAATGAGACACTAGTGGGTTTAAAATCAAGGTAAACCTGCTAATAGGATTGTTAAGGTCAATGGAGTTATTCCTTACTTCCAGCAATGTACTTAATGAGTTGGCTGACTCAGATTCTGCATCTGAAATTTGGTATTAAATTGAACCTGTGGACACATTCTGTCAGTGTCTCTTGAGAGTTTATGTACATGTTATAATTATTACATTTAGAACTTATTCTGTTTTGGAGAAATAAAAGATCTTGTCCTTGTTTAGAAGAAGAAATAAAAAACTAGATTAACAAAAAACCAAAGACTTTCCCAATTATAAATGACCATTATAATGTAAGAAATACTTCTTTATCAAAAAGGTCCAATTTTAACCATATTTTCTGTATTTTCTTTCAGAAAGGTTTTTTCCTTTCAGCAAGAAAAACACTATTGTCATATTGCAGCCATGTTTTCAGTTTCATATGAGTATTCTGCTATTTCTTTTCAATTTTTTCTTAAACCCCTTGTTACTGCAGTTATGTGAGAGCCTTTTTTTTTTTTTTTTTTTTTTTAAAGCTCTGATTCACTGGCTACTATGAGAGGGAAAATCTGGGGAGCACTAATTTCAGTTCCAAAACCAAGGGAGACAAGAATCTTTGTTTCTTTGGGGCTATGCTATGGAGGTAGAAGCATGACCTCCTATGCAGCAATGTATTTGCTTGACCAAGAGCAGAGGAAGGAGACAGACCAAGCAGAGACAGTGAAGAAAAAGGGAATAGATAGAAGGATTAAGAATTAGGCAAGGTGCAAGACTTAGGAGTCAATAAATGGAGGTGATGTTTGAAGCATTGCGCTTTCTTCTCTCATGACAAGGAAAACCATCAGCTGAATAGATATGGTGACAGCTAGTAAGGAGTAACTCTGCTGTGCACTTGAGCACATCCAAGGCAGAACACATCTTCCCTGGAAGCCTAAACAGACTTAGCATTAGATATTGGAGCTTTTAAAACTATCTCTGTACAGGCTGACAGCTGGGTAACAGCTTTTTTAGTCAAAGTGGCAGAGCTGGCTCAGGGCTTCACAGAAAATGTGGAAAGCTATAAAGGCAGACTTCACAACCTGACAAAAAGCAAGGGAAAATCCAGTATTTCTGAGAATTTTTACCAAAGCAAATTGATTTCTTTGAAAAAACCTTTCGAGTAAGGCTGGACTCAGGGAGGAAAACTAACTCAGCACTGTGGATTCTGAAATATGCATTTCACTTTGGATACCTGTACCTAAGTTATTACTACAGGGCTGGTTCTAAAATAAGTTATATCATCATTTCTCTTGAAGGGAAAGTCCCATGCAAACTAAATCTACACCATAAGTTTACTACCAGAGATATGTTTAAATCCTCCAGTACAGCATTAATATAAGTATTTCTCAGTAGTTTAAGATGAGAGCGCTTCCTATATAAGTACTGAGCCTCTCCTGTAAAATAAGTGTGCATTGGACATAATAAAGTTGATTTTGCTTCAAACTTTAATTTTAAAGCATTGCATTTTAATTTAAACTTAGTTTTCATCTCAGTTATGCCAACCTGTTCAATCAGATAATGGTTTTTAAGAATGATCAAATTTCTGCTCCTCGTCATGAGATTTAATATGTTTTTAATTAGGATATTCATATAAATGTTATAGAATATAAAATCTTGTAATGAAATTATATTATTTACTTTCATTTATTAAAGTCAGTGCAATGTTGTGGCAAATAAAACAGCAAGGAGAACAAGACATCTCCCAAAGAAGTTAGGAATGCATTGATAAACATCTCATAGCTAATAGTTCAAATTTACTATGTAATTCAGAATTTTTACATTCCTTAATAGGTCAAATAAACAGGAACATCCCAAATTCACAAGAATGCCTAGTGGACCAGGTTGTAAAGGCTGATCTTCAGAAACAGCTCATAGTCACAACAAACTGTGAGTATTCCCTCAAACTGATCACCATCAAATAGCCTCAAAGTCAGTTGACATTCATAATCAAATGCCTTTCCAAAGAAAGAAAAAGCCTATATTCCTTCCTAGCAGGATGAAAGCTGAGTAAGCTAACCAGGCTCCTTCAAGGGAAGAACCATAACTGAGACACAAAGATGAAATCAAGCTGTGATCAGGCTTAGTGAAGTGTGACTGGGAAGTATATAATAGAGGACAACATCCTGGTTGTAGCTTACTTTTAAATCTGTGTTTCTACATCTGATTTTGCCTTGATGCTTTTTATAGTAGAACTTGCAAGAAAACACCAGACAGCAGCTTTTTGTTTCAATATAACTGAATTTCTTCTCATATGCCAAGAAGGACTTCATTTCAAGCATTCTTGAGACTGTTCAGATTTTCAAGGTTTTGAATTTTTTGATTTGTGATAGTTTTTCAAGACTGGAAGAACTGTGATGCTCTGAAAGGATCTATGCTGACCATTGTGACATATTTCTAAAAGGAAGAGATTGGAACAAAAATACTTTTGGAACACAAGAAACTTCACGTTGCAACAAAATTGTTTCACTTCATCTTGTTTGCTTTTTTTTCTTAATTGATATTTTAAAGTAAAGTAGGTTTAGAATGAATAATTTCACAGAATCACAGATGGAAGGGACCTCTGGCGATCATCTATTCCAAGCCCTCTGCCAAGGCAGCGTCACCTAGAGCTGCTTACACAGAATGCCTCCAGAATGCTTTGAATGTCTCCCTAGAGGGAGAGTCCATGATCTTCCTGGGCAGTCTGTTCCAGTGCTCTGCCACTCTCAATGTGAAGATCTTCCTCAGGTTGAGCTGAAACTTCTTGTGTTTTAGTTTATGGCCATTGCTCCTTGTCCTGTCACTGGACACAACTGAAAAGTCTGGCACCAACCTCTGGGCACCAGCCTGTGAGATATTTATACGCATTAATGAGATCCCTACTCAGTCTTCTCTACACTAAACAGACCCTGCTCTCTCAGTCTCTCTTCATGAGAGAGATGTTCCAGACCCCTCATTATATTTGTGGCCTCCACTGGACCCTTTCTAGTAGCTCCTTGTCCTTCTTGTACTGAGGAGCCCAGAATGGACACAGCACTCCAGATGTGGCTTCACTAGGGCCGAGTAGATAGGCAGGATCACCTCCCTCAACCTGCTGTTCACACTCTTCCCAATACACCCCAGGATACCATTGTCCCTCCTGGCCAGAAGGGCACAGTGCCAGCTCATGGTCAACTTGTCATCCACCAACACACACAGGCCCAGGAGAACTGTTCTCTAGTAGGTCAGCCTCAAACCTGTACTAGTACTTGGGGTTATTCCTCCCCAGGTACAGGACCCTACACTTGCCCTTGTTGAACCTCATTAGGTTTCTCTCTGCCCAACTCTCCAGTCTACCAAGGTCCCACTGGATGGCAGCACAACCTTCAGGTGTATCAGTCCCTCCTCCCAGCAAACTTGCTTAGGGTGCATTCAATTCCTTTGTCCAGATCATTGGTAAGCAAGTGGAACAAGACTGGACCCAATATCAATCCCTGGGGAACACCACTGACTACAGGCCTTCAAATGGATTCTGCTCCACTCATCGTGACCCTCTGAGCTCTGCCATTCAGCCAGTTTTTGATCCACCTCACTGTCCATTCATCTAATTCACATTTCTTAAGCTTACCTACAAGGATGTTATTTGAGACAGTGTCAAAAGCCTTGCTGAAGCTGAGGTTCCATTTCTCTTCCCTCATCAACTCGTCCTTCCGTGTCATCATAGAAGGCTATCAGACTGGTCAAACATGATTTTCCCTTGGTGAATCCAGGCTGACTACTCCCAATGAACTTTTATTCTTCTACATGCTTAGTGATGATGTCAAGAATGACTTGTTCCATCACCTTTCCATGGACAGAGGTGAGGCTGATTGGTCAGTAGTTTCCCTGGTCCTATTTCTTGACCTCCTTAAAGATGGGAGTAACACTGGACTTCCTACAGTCATGGGGCACCTCTCCCATTATCCATTANGAAGAACCATAACTGAGACACAAAGATGAAATCAAGCTGTGATCAGGCTTAGTGAAGTGTGACTGGGAAGTATATAATAGAGGACAACATCCTGGTTGTAGCTTACTTTTAAATCTGTGTTTCTACATCTGATTTTGCCTTGATGCTTTTTATAGTAGAACTTGCAAGAAAACACCAGACAGCAGCTTTTTGTTTCAATATAACTGAATTTCTTCTCATATGCCAAGAAGGACTTCATTTCAAGCATTCTTGAGACTGTTCAGATTTTCAAGGTTTTGAATTTTTTGATTTGTGATAGTTTTTCAAGACTGGAAGAACTGTGATGCTCTGAAAGGATCTATGCTGACCATTGTGACATATTTCTAAAAGGAAGAGATTGGAACAAAAATACTTTTGGAACACAAGAAACTTCACGTTGCAACAAAATTGTTTCACTTCATCTTGTTTGCTTTTTTTTCTTAATTGATATTTTAAAGTAAAGTAGGTTTAGAATGAATAATTTCACAGAATCACAGATGGAAGGGACCTCTGGCGATCATCTATTCCAAGCCCTCTGCCAAGGCAGCGTCACCTAGAGCTGCTTACACAGAATGCCTCCAGAATGCTTTGAATGTCTCCCTAGAGGGAGAGTCCATGATCTTCCTGGGCAGTCTGTTCCAGTGCTCTGCCACTCTCAATGTGAAGATCTTCCTCAGGTTGAGCTGAAACTTCTTGTGTTTTAGTTTATGGCCATTGCTCCTTGTCCTGTCACTGGACACAACTGAAAAGTCTGGCACCAACCTCTGGGCACCAGCCTGTGAGATATTTATACGCATTAATGAGATCCCTACTCAGTCTTCTCTACACTAAACAGACCCTGCTCTCTCAGTCTCTCTTCATGAGAGAGATGTTCCAGACCCCTCATTATATTTGTGGCCTCCACTGGACCCTTTCTAGTAGCTCCTTGTCCTTCTTGTACTGAGGAGCCCAGAATGGACACAGCACTCCAGATGTGGCTTCACTAGGGCCGAGTAGATAGGCAGGATCACCTCCCTCAACCTGCTGTTCACACTCTTCCCAATACACCCCAGGATACCATTGTCCCTCCTGGCCAGAAGGGCACAGTGCCAGCTCATGGTCAACTTGTCATCCACCAACACACACAGGCCCAGGAGAACTGTTCTCTAGTAGGTCAGCCTCAAACCTGTACTAGTACTTGGGGTTATTCCTCCCCAGGTACAGGACCCTACACTTGCCCTTGTTGAACCTCATTAGGTTTCTCTCTGCCCAACTCTCCAGTCTACCAAGGTCCCACTGGATGGCAGCACAACCTTCAGGTGTATCAGTCCCTCCTCCCAGCAAACTTGCTTAGGGTGCATTCAATTCCTTTGTCCAGATCATTGGTAAGCAAGTGGAACAAGACTGGACCCAATATCAATCCCTGGGGAACACCACTGACTACAGGCCTTCAAATGGATTCTGCTCCACTCATCGTGACCCTCTGAGCTCTGCCATTCAGCCAGTTTTTGATCCACCTCACTGTCCATTCATCTAATTCACATTTCTTAAGCTTACCTACAAGGATGTTATTTGAGACAGTGTCAAAAGCCTTGCTGAAGCTGAGGTTCCATTTCTCTTCCCTCATCAACTCGTCCTTCCNAGGATACCATTGTCCCTCCTGGCCAGAAGGGCACAGTGCCAGCTCATGGTCAACTTGTCATCCACCAACACACACAGGCCCAGGAGAACTGTTCTCTAGTAGGTCAGCCTCAAACCTGTACTAGTACTTGGGGTTATTCCTCCCCAGGTACAGGACCCTACACTTGCCCTTGTTGAACCTCATTAGGTTTCTCTCTGCCCAACTCTCCAGTCTACCAAGGTCCCACTGGATGGCAGCACAACCTTCAGGTGTATCAGTCCCTCCTCCCAGCAAACTTGCTTAGGGTGCATTCAATTCCTTTGTCCAGATCATTGGTAAGCAAGTGGAACAAGACTGGACCCAATATCAATCCCTGGGGAACACCACTGACTACAGGCCTTCAAATGGATTCTGCTCCACTCATCGTGACCCTCTGAGCTCTGCCATTCAGCCAGTTTTTGATCCACCTCACTGTCCATTCATCTAATTCACATTTCTTAAGCTTACCTACAAGGATGTTATTTGAGACAGTGTCAAAAGCCTTGCTGAAGCTGAGGTTCCATTTCTCTTCCCTCATCAACTCGTCCTTCCGTGTCATCATAGAAGGCTATCAGACTGGTCAAACATGATTTTCCCTTGGTGAATCCAGGCTGACTACTCCCAATGAACTTTTATTCTTCTACATGCTTAGTGATGATGTCAAGAATGACTTGTTCCATCACCTTTCCATGGACAGAGGTGAGGCTGATTGGTCAGTAGTTTCCCTGGTCCTATTTCTTGACCTCCTTAAAGATGGGAGTAACACTGGACTTCCTACAGTCATGGGGCACCTCTCCCATTATCCATTATTTTTCAAAGATGATGGAGAGCAGTGAAACAACATCTTCCAGCTTCCTCAGCACACATGGGTGCATTCCATCAGAGCCCATGGATTTATGGGTGCTTAGTTTGCCTAGCTGATCTTTAATACAACCCTCTACAACCAGGGGTAAATCTTCCAGTGCAAGATCCTGAGTTCCACCATCTCATGGTCACTAGAGCCGAGGCTTCCCCCAAACTTCATGATTTCAATCAGTCCCTTCTGGTTTGTCAGTACAAGGTCCAGCAAAACACCTTTCCTCATTGGCTACTCCACCACTTGCATCAAAAAGTGATCCTCAATGATCTGCATGAACTTCCTGGACTGTGTGTGCTGAGCCATGTTGTCCCTCCAAGAAATATCAGGGTAGCTGCAGTCCCCCAGGAGAACAAGGGCCTGTGACCACAAGACTATTTAAAGTTGTCCATAGAGAGCCTTAACAACTTCCTACTCTTGATCAGGTGGCCTGCAATAAACACCCACAACAGCATCACCCATATCAGCCTGTCCATTAATTCTCACCCATAAACTCTCAACTTGTTTGGCTGTCCCTGGGTAAAGCTCAATACATTTCACTCACATAAAGAGCAACTCCATCCACTCGCATCTCTGACCTGTCCCTTCTAAGAAGTCATCCATGGCAATATTCCAGTCATGTGAGCTATCCCACCATGTCTCTGTAATTGTGATGAGATCACGGCACTGTGACCACACAGTTCTTATTGTTTATTTCCTGTTCTTCATGTTTATTCCCCATGCTGTGTGCATTCGTATACAGGCACTTCACAGAGGTAATCAAGCAGCCAAGTTCCCTACAAGGGAAATTTACAACTTTAGAACTTTTTCTGCTGTTTTCCTGTAAAATCAAGTTCTGGGGAAATCTACCTCACTCCATGAAGCATTTCCTTCTTAAGAGATTTACTTTTTATGAAAACAAGCATGTGGAGCTAAATCAAAAAAGCCATTTACCTCAATATCCCGTCTTAGACAGTGATTGGTATGCTTAGGGAGGTATATATGAGATGGAGAATGCATAAAAGGTAATATTTCCCCTGGTACACCATCTCAGTTTTCAGCAATTAGATAATGACTTCCTGAGCTGGAGATCCTGTCTGGACCATCATTCTCTATCACAGTTGACACAAATACTACTCAAGAAGTCATCCAGTCCATTTCAGTTGAATCATGTCGGTTTTAGCATACAGGAATTGGTGCTATGGGAGCACAATTTGTGGCCTCATACACCTTACTGCTGAAGAAAATTATTCCACGTGCAAAACAACTTCCAGTTCATGCACTATTTTATGAAGTCATGAAGAAACAGAACTATGTAAAAATAAGGAAGCCTGTGAAAAGGGAGTTTGAAAGAAGGAGCTAAGAAAGTTAAATTCTTAGAGCTGATATCCATATTGCACTGTAGTAAGAAAGGCTTAAATTAAGATGAAAACAAGGCAGAATAGCAAGGAACAGAATTTGCTAAAAACAGAGAAACGTCCTTTGAATTGCTGAAGTCATGCATATTCTAGTTAAAAAAACAAAGGGGGTGACAGAAACTCAAGCATATCAAATGAGAAGAAAAACAATGCAGAAAGAAACCAGAAACTGAAGTTAATAACAAGAAAATAAAAAATAATACTAAATCCTTCAAACACATCAGGAGAAGAAACCCACTGACATTTAAGAGACAGCTGATGATCAGGATATAATGCTACACAAATTATTTGTCTTGACATTCACTGTAGAAATAAGAGAAATTACCTTCTGTAACCTTGTCATTGTGGGCTCAGCAAAGGGTCTGTCTGAAAGTGAAGTGGTTGAAGGATGGGACATGCAGAAAAACAACAAAACAAAGTCAAACCATCACCAGGCCTGGATCATGTGCCCTCAAGAGCTCTAAGAGATCTCAAAGATGAAACAGCCAAATTAATGACAGTACTATCTAACTTCTGGCTTAGGTTCCCAAGGTGCCTGAGAATTGGAGTGTAACATCTGTGATATCACATATGTGGAATTTTTTTAAAGATCTGTTGGGATCAAGAAAGCTCTGAGTCTGACTGTCTTACTGGGGAAATTAGTACAACTACAAACTAAGTGTAAAATTAGTGGATGCCTTGAGAAATATGGCCTGGCTGGGAAAAGCTAGTGTGGCTTCAGTAAGGTGAATATTCACCAATTTGTTGATAAGTATTCATGCATACCAGAACTACACTTCTCATTTTCATTTATCCTTAAAACTCCACACTTGAAGAAAATGGACAAAACCAAAATTTATTTGAATACCTTTTTGGCATCTAAGAATTAGGGGAAAAAAATGTGCTCAAAAATGTACTATACATTTAATATATTTGTATATTTTAATGAAATTACATTTTTTCAAAGCTTTTAGAACAGTACAGTTTCCAGTAGTAGGAAAAATAATAGGTCAGATTCTTTTCTGTCCCAGGATATAACCTTATGAAGTTATACAAAGGGAAGTGCCAAGTCCTGTAAAAAGGGAAAGAATAGCCCCAGGCACCAGGACATGCCTGGAGACATCCTGCTCAACAGAAGCTTTGCAGAAAAGGCCCTGGGGTTGGACACCAGGTTGACCATGAACCAGGAATGTGTCCTTGTTGCAAAGAAGGCCAGTGGTATGCTGGGCTGCATGAGACAAAGTGTTGTCAGCAGCTTGAGAGAGACGATCGTTTCCCTCCACAGAGCAGAGCGGGACAATCCCCTCCCTTGGGAGAACCCTCCCAGGTTCTTTTCTGTGGCACTGCTTTCCAGCTTCTCATTCCCCAGTCTATCCATACACCTAGGGTTGCCCTGTCCCAGGTGCAGAATCCAGCACTTTTCTTTGTTGAACTTCATAGGGTTGGTGATTGCCCAGGCCTCTAATTTGTCGAGGTCTCTCTGCAGGGCTTCCCTGCCTTCAAGGGGTTAAACAACTCCTCCCAGTTTTGTGTCATCTGCAAACTTGCTTAGTATCCCCTCCAGTCCTGCAGCCAAGTCATTTATGAAGATGTTGAAGAGCACAGGATCCAGGATGGAGTCCTGCAAAACCCCACTAGTGACAGGTAGCCAGTTTGATGTCACCCCATTCACTATTACCCTCTGTGCTCGATCCATGAGCCAATTGCTCACCCACTACATGATGTGTTTATCCAGCTGTGTGCTGGACATCTTCCTGTCCTGGCCATCATGAGCAGAGCGATCGTGATTTCACTTATGCTGAGAAAGTCCAGTCTCAAGCTGGGGCTGTGGTGAGAGCCTTTCCAGTTTTGGGGAGTAAGAAATTCCTCACCATTTGCCTACACTTTTTCTTTATTAAAATTTAAGAGTCAGATTTCATCAAGGTCACCTGACTGTATGTGGGTTGCACAGGTCACAAATATTTTTTCCCCTCCTCTATACTCAGTGGTTTCCTGTCAGATGGAATTTGCCGGAGAAAATTGGCAGTGCATGACTTTAAAACATGGAACGTTTATACTACTGCCCTACAATTGTATCAATCTACTCCACTCTGAATAATTTGCCATTATACACATATTACTTACTTACAAACATTCTATGTTCCTTCTTTTAAAAAAACAAATGTCATGCTTATCTGACATTTTTTGAACAAATTTACAGAGAAAATACAACTCTAGGTTGACAGCTTTTGGTAGTGGTTTTTGTTTTTTGGTTTTTTTTTTCATTTTTATCCAGGAAATCTGAATTAAGCCACTAAAATTCCACCTCACAGTTTAATTACTTTGGCTTTAAGAGTGCAGAACGACTATCCTGCATTTCCGCTTTCCTGAAGCATTCAGCCAGAGTGAGCTGCTATAGCTGTGCTGCCTCCAGTCTGCAGCAGCCCTCCAGCAGAACCAGGCAGGCCAAGAGGAAATAGCTTGAAAGCATTCGTAACTGGGATCTGTTTGGCTGATTAATAAAATGTTTTGCATCTAGTTTCTTTTAAGCTCTCTTTTCAGAAGCAGCCTTCTTGCAATTCTCTAACCATGATTTTGAACAACATATCAGGCTTGGATCCCCTTGTTTTATTCTTAAAATCCTTATGCCACTCTGTGTGTAGGCAAGGAACAGAGCTGGCTTTTTATTGCCCTTTGTTGCCCAAATCCGTTTTTTCTTCATAGGTGTTACCTGGAGCAAGCTCCAGTAATAAAAAGGAGCAGCAAGGATCTGCAGAACAGAGTTGTTGTAAGGATGCATCAGGCTCCAAAACCTGACAGATACATCAGGTGGGGAGGCAGGCTGAGAAGAGTGTTCCCAGATTGTGGGGAAGCAAAAAAGAGTAGAATTTTACGTAGGGTTTCTGCAGCCTTTCTACAAGATTTCCCCCTTACAAATAGTTGGATATTGAGGTGCACGAAGAACAGTGAAGATTTATTGATCCATGTTCTGAAAGCTTAATATACAATGACACTTACTATTAAGATGTCCTTTTTACATCAACTGGTCCTTTCAATTGGTAAACACAAGCATTCTCTTTAAAGGACTGCAAGGGCAGGGAATTTTCTTTTTTTATAAAATAACTTTCAACTCTCTAAAATGTGGGATTTTTAACCCAAGTAAATTCTGAGTGTGCCTTACAATCACTGAATGCTACAGTTTAGAGAAGCCCTGTGCAAACATTTGTTTTGGCAAAGTAGGTTGCCTGCTCAGTTTGGGGTGGGAGTAGATGAAGTCCAGGTGATGAATAGAGTAGCTCCCTCTGAGGGAAAGCAAGAAGGAGTAAAGATTTTGAATTAAGGATTCTCATAAATTCAGAAGAGCATTTTCCTCAATGGTAGGAGTATATTCAGAGAGAGAGATGATCTTGGCAAAGATTTTGGCTGCTGTGCTGGACTAAGTAACTTTACCAATTCAGACTGAGTATTACCATCTGTTATTTGCAGTAGTCAACATGTTACTGCTGACTCTGTGTCACACATTCATACCCAGCACACTGGCCCAGGAGTCACAAACACCTAAAGTTTTCTCTCAACTTTAGTATATCAAATGAAGACAGTCTCTTTGGCACAATCCAAAAGGAGGACATTAATACAGCTGTTTTGATCAATGATACAATAACCTCATTTCCCTTATCTAATCCAGATAACAGGAGATAGACAGATTACACTGCCAACTTCAGGGACAATTTAATGCTGCTAGAGAAAGCAGGCAGGATATTTGCTTTAAAACCATGATTTTAAGATTTTTTTGGCAATAACATTATGTTTTTCTGGAGGCTCACACTGCCAAAAGCCCAGGGAATGCTGCATTTTATTAGCTCTGTTGGTTATCGTAGCACTGAAAAGCTCAAAGGGAGAGCACTCTCTTACTGCCTCTGTCACCCTGGAACGCGTGGGTGGTTTCTCCCTTACCTCTGTTTCTCATAAAACACAAGCTGCTAAAACAGCTTTGTTTGTCCTTCTGTTATACTTCATCAACGTAACTTCATTTAACTTAAATTTCCTGTAGTGATTGTTAAGCATTAAGGATCTTTATAAAATAACCATGTGGATTCCAAAAGGAATTCAAAGCCCTCTTAATATCATGGAAGTTCAAAGCTTCTTTATTGTATGCCTGATAAATGGTGTGCGGTTATTTGCAAGTGAAAACTCCAGCCTGAAGAGTATAACCATAACATGTGAGGAACTACTGAAAAGTTGCAGATTAAAACCACCAAATAAAGTAAAATGAGAAATGCTAAACCTCAGATTTTTTTAATTAAAATGACTCATTTGGTTAGAGGGTAAAGTGAACTGGATCATTGTTTTTGATCATTAGAAGACAGTTTACAGTAATGGGATTCAATAATGGTTTTGCTGAAAGTAAGGAAAAGACATTTATAAATGATTTTCCGAAGTTGCCTTTGTATGATTCACTACTGTATGACCCACTACTGTGTTTGCATAAGGATGTAAGCAGGCTTCGTTTTGTCCTACTATTGTTCTGCTCCAAAGCAGTTACCAGTGGATTTGCACAAAGAATTTCTGCTGCACGCAACTTCAGTGACTTTGTCTAAGGAAAACAGGAAAGTAGGCTTATTTGCTTCATTAAGTATAAATTGTTAAATAGCAGCCATAGCTAATTTGCAGCACCAACTTTTAGAACGTCATAATTTCTGCATCAGACTTTGCAGAAAACTAAAGTGAAGAACAATGACAGGTTCAGTGCAGAAGGACTTGAGCAGGCATAAAGAGGGATACTCTGACATGCAATCAACAATGATTTGTCTGCAGATATGTCTGTTGAACTGAACTGTCTGATTTACATATTTTAGTACTGTTCCCCTTAGAGAACTTATATTTTCAGACATCTGAAAAACCTTCAGTAGACTTTTTAATATACTTGCTTTAGTAAATCTCTTTTGTAGACCACTGAAGTCAAGGTTCACTTATATCAACCAAGTTAAAAGTTGACTACAATACCTAGAAATAATTTATAGATTCCAAAATCAGTCTTCTGTCAAATCTTTAGAATATATGAAGAATCTTTGGTTCTAGAAACTTTACAGTAAGCAAATATTACGTTAAACTTCATAGGAACAAATACTGTTTCTAGCACCAAAGGTTTAGACAATGGAGCACTTCTAAATTTTTTTCCTTTTAGGCAGTTTTTCCTTCCTGTATGGATGTTGAATCATCAAATTTGACAACACTTCATAGCTCATTAGGTAATTATCCACTTTGATATCTTTTATATCTTTTTTCTTTGAGGAAGAATACAAGTTTTACAGATGACTTACCACTTTTCACTGAGAAAAAAAAGTCTGTCCTTGGGTTACTGCTACTTACTATACTGTTGTTATTCTGGTTTTTCTTAAATGAATCTGTGGTCTATGCTAAACGTAGAATAATGCTGAATAAGGGATTAAGTAGGATCAGCCTGGAGAGACAAATACTGAGTGTATAAATAATTACTCAGTCATTACTGCATTTGTGAATTTTGTGCTTGTCTTTTGGTTTTGTCAACTATAAACCCTCATCTAATAAAGCACACTTGCCTAGTTTTTTTCCCTGTTGGGACTTTCCCACCACTTGTGTATGAGACCAGGAGATAATTCATCTGTTCAAGAGCCTTTGTAACTTTGTACAGGCATAACCATGTCCTTGACTCCTTTGAGCACAATAGGCCTTCACAAGAGAACTTTGACATTTTGTTGGCCCCAAGTTTTTGGCCCACACTTATTCTCTTGTCTGTATGGCATGCAAGTTCAGGTCATGATCACGTCACATCCAGAACAGCCTTTCCATATTTCAGGGCATAAGTAGTTAGTGCCTCTTTTCTCTTCCTTGGGTTTGAGGGGGTAATGCAAGGAAAAATGTATCTATGCTCCAGATGTAGTGCAGCTTCTGAGTTTTAGAGAGATTTGGAAACCTGAGGCTGGAAGTATATTGTTATGTTGAAAAAAATCCCCAGTCTGAGAGGTATGAGCCATAATAAGTGTAAGTTACTTAATTATTGATACATTCCTTGAAAAAAACTAGAAAAATTCAATAATAGACATATCTATGCTTGCAAGCTATAAAAAATAGTAGAATAAAAAATTTCAAAAATATTTTATTCCAATTAGCGAGCAGGGAGAACTTGGAAAAATGCAATTTTTTTAAAAAATGTGTTCTTGCCTTCTAATAATGGACACAACAGAATAGTTGATGCCTCTGCTCTCTGGAATCATTTAGGGATTATACCTAAAGAAACATTATTTCCCCAATATTTTAGTATTGTCTGAATTATTAGTGTTCTGTTGAGAATATCAGTGTTGCTGGCAGAAATAGGTCCTGAACTGAATGTTTTTCTTATTTACATTGCATAGTATGTGCTAGAATTTTTTCTAGGATAACTAAACACCAGATTGGATTCCTCTAAGTGTGAACATTAAAGACAGCTTCTTTTATTTCTCAAGTATGTTATTGCACAAAACACTATGCATTTGTATGTAGTTCCTGAAGAAGCTTATTCTGGAAACTTACACTTATTAAAATAAAGCTTTATATTCTCATTACTTACTTGCAGAGATAATGCCATAACAGGAATCTCATCTATCTGGCAATGAGATTAAATATTTTGATTTGTGTTGCAGATACATATCAGCAGGATACATATCTAAAAGGGATTATTTAATTACAATACTAAAAGGGATGATTTAACAAGAATCTTAAAGACATATTTTCTTGCAAAACCAGAAGGAACATAAGTTTCAGAAGCTTTGCAGATCACTTTTGTTTAATTTTTATTCAGATTATACACAAAGATATTGTACTTGTTATTCCATACTACACTAGCACATCACAGAATCTTATTACAGAATCGCAGAATGATTTGGGTTGGAAGGGACCTTAAAGATCATCTAGTCCCAACATCCTGTCATGGGTAATGAACCTTCTATAAGACCAGGTTGCTCAAAGCCCCATGCAACGTGGCCTGGTCAGGGCAACAAGCATAAAGAACAAGGATTGCTCCCTTTTAAGTAGGTCTTTTTTGTTATCCTGAGAGCAATGCAAACAACCTCAGGACCTTGTATGTCCAGATGCAAGGGTTTTCATACATTCTGTGTCTAACTTGACCCTTATTCTACCTTTCTGAATTCTGGAGTGGGAAATTTATGGAGTAACCTGTTCAAAGAGCAAGTGACTCCTTGATGAAGAAGCTGGCATATACATTCATCAGCAATTCTTCCAAAATTTTTTTTAAACCCTATTCATATCATTTAGCATGCTCTTGCCGCACTCAGTGCTGTCTTTGAACTTCTCCTAATCTTTCTCACTAGCAAAGCTCATCAACACAAATGTTAGCATTGAGGCTTTTACAAAAAAAAAAAAAAAAAAAACAAAAAACCCAACTATACAAAAAATGGTGAACAAGGCTATGAACAAGGTAAAATGGAACAAGGCTAATGCACATTAAAAAAAATCACAAACAAAAAAGGCCACTAAAATCCCATCTAGAATCCAGTGTAACAGAAATATTTGGTTTTGTTTAATAGTTCAACAGGGTCCACTCCATATTTCCATCCTCTGGGTGTCTCCCTTTTAATTTTCATGACCTCTTACACAGTCCAGTTCTAGTAAAAAATGGACGAGGATTTACTGACATAATGAAAGGGATTTATTCTGAAGGTGCTCAAACTGTACCAGGTCTTTCTGTGAATGAGCTTTCTTTTCTGAGAGCTTGTGATTAATGTACAAAAAAAGGATAATTGTGTACAAATTAAGATAAATACCACAGCAATCAAAAAGTCATGGATTTGGCAATATTACACATTTAAATTAATGGTCTGGACATTAAAGATAGATGCTTTTCAACTTAAGCCTGTAGGGGGTTCGAAGCAATCTAGAAGACAAAATATGAGTTCAAAATGTTAATATTATATCTTTCAATAAGTAGAACTGTTTAGTTACACAAATAAAGACACAGAAAGGAATTCAAGGTAAAAAAGGCCACATGGCTCATATGGAACACAAATTGAACACAGATTAACAGTTGAAACTGTTATACTCTTGAAAGTACAGGGGTGGGAAAGGCCAAACCAGGATCTAGGAAATATACTATCCTCTACCGAACATAGGAACCTATCCTTTCTCTTGCTTCTGCAAGAGAAAAGTCTTAGATGAAATACCTCATCAAAGGGATGAACTAGGTGATCAAATTTTCTTTTAGTTGTTCCTTTCAGATCTGTTACTACCACTATTATTATTTTCTGAACATAAGAACTATTTTGTGTGTTACTGGGAAACTTGTCTGGCCAATGTCAAACAACTAACAAGTCATACTATGCTTTCTGAAGTCTGTGCTGTACTAGATGTGGCAAAATATTTTTACATGCAACACGTCATGTTCAGTAAGCCTTTGGGAATCAGGAGGGAGGCACTTAGTTATCAAACTTGTCAGCAGTGGTGCTCTGTCACTTCTATTAACTGTTCAAGAACTAAAATTGGATTAGTCAGTTGAGTCTAAGGTCAGATTTCTGGCAATACATACTTTATTTGTATCAAACATAGTTAATCTAATTGCTGTTTACCTACTTTTCAGGTTAAAGATGTACCAACACGTGTTATCATACTAATTGAGTTGATGAGAATTTAGTTTCCCACCATGCTTACACGGACTTGGCATTACTGGTGATTTTGGTCTCCTGGATTATTCTGTACCTAAGGGCCATGGCAGTGCCAATGCCTGCAGTGATTTTCCTGGCAGGGACTGTGTTCTCTTTTTGCCTTATCTGTGCCTTGCAGAACTGCAGTTTTACCTTTTCTGCTTCCATCAGCAGTTGCCTGAAATTTCTCAGATATATCACCTATTGCTTGTATTTTTATCTCCACTTAAGCTCTCATGGCTCAAAATATGTCTCCAGGAGATAAGACTATGGGAGACTGATTTGTTAGACTGATTTTTAACTCTTTCTCACTGAAAATCTGGCTTGATGATTCTGTCTGTCTTTATCGTTCCTAATGCACTGTACGTCTGTTGTAACTTCATTGCCTGTTACCACTTCAAGTTCTGCCTGATTGCTTTTTAATGTATTTAGGTCTAATAATAATACCAAATGAACTTGGTTTAAATGAAGAACACTTGAATAATATACAAAACAAACGAGAATGTGAAGCCCGTCTTTCTCAATGGAGATCCCACATTGTACTTAGATTTACTGAAGTCTCTTTCTGGGAGTTCTGTACTGCCATGGGAAATCTTTGAGGTGATGTTTAAATTGTAAAGTTTTATTAAAATCTGTGTGCATCACTCAGATTCATTTTGTCCCTGCAAATACAATCAGCAACTAACTCAAGATGCTGGTTTTTCTATCTTCTCATTCATAAAGTTATTTGCTTTCACCTTTTATCACAATTTGTCTTTATTCTGATGATTGGAAGAAATTAGGTTTTGGTTGGGAAAGGATTACTGAAATAAATTCCATCCTAGAATTTAGAAAAAAAAAACATATGCAGAATACAGTCTCTTCACAGCAAACATGCTTCTTTGGCACTTACAGAAATCTCATTTTTAACTGTCTTAGCAGAATATAAGGTTAACAGCTTAAGAGCAGGAACACAACAGCATCTCCTGTTTAGAAAGCGTTACTACCAAAAATATATATTTGAGTAGGTGCATGTAATCTTAATGCTTTTACATCTGCAACATGAAATAAATTTTGCTTTAAGTTTCTCTATTGTCTTCATAGTTTAAATAAAAGATAATTTCCTCAGAATAACATTGCACTGCACTTTTGTATCCATTTCAAACCGTATGGTTCTGCAATTAATGTTTGCTTTATTTTGCATTACACTCTAAATCACCATTGCTCTGTTTCTTCAGCATTCATTGGAAGAATGAATGTCTGGAAAATTTTATCTTTTGCCCTTCTGAATAAAGGCAGAGTGATCCTGTGGCTCATTTCCTCACTTGTCTAAAGGAAATTTTGTCAATTCAGAAGTCTTTTTTTCAGCTGGGAAAAATTGCTCCTTCGGGAGCATTTATCATTGACTTGGAGCAATAGACAACATAGGCAACTAACTTTAAACAGATATGTTATTTTACAGCACCAAAATAAGATAGCATACATCCTAATATGTCCTACCTTGAGAACACAGGTAGCATTGCATAGATTTTGTTTTCAAATCATGGTTTCTTATTTCTGCTGATTCCACAGGCTTGAGTTAAAGTTAAACAAGCTTCTTTTTAAAAACACTCAGCTGAGTGTCATCACACTGTGTAAACAAACCCAGCTTAATCTTTTCTCCTTTCAAAAAGGAGAAAAAGGGAAATTTTTTGGCAAAAAGATTGCCATTTTTCAACCTGTTGTAAATATGTCCTATCTTGGAAGAGTTGCACAATTACCTAATATACCATTAATAATGTTGTGTTTCATTACAAACATTATATATAATATGTTTCAGGACTTCATTACCTCTATTCTTATCTGAGCCAGATCACATTCTTAATACAGGCCCGTGTCCAGCACTGGTTTGGATGTCTGTGCAGCTTCAGCGCCAACATTTACCAAGGTGCGTGTATTTCTGTTTCCACGGTTTCTGTCCTAGAATATTCCTTTGATTCAAAGAAGGTAGTTATCCCAACTGATTAACTCTTCCATGCTATAAATATCACACAACATTTATTTTTAAATATATTAAAAAAATATTGTGTATCCCAAGTGATTTATTGTTTAATGCTATAAATATCTCAGAGACACTTTATTTATGTTTCTATGTGATTTTTATCTGTATTTTAAAACAATCAAATCTAAAAAATCCCAGTTCTAAATATAAGTGGTCCTATGCTTGAAGGTGTACTTGCTTCAAGGACTGAAGTCCCAGAAATTGCGTTTATACTGCACAAGAGATATGCTCCACCTAGCACAATCCTGTTTCCATGACCATATGGATCCTGTATGAGTGTCCATGCTCCTGTGCAACCAAGGATGGAAAGGAGTAGGTTCCCACCATATGCTGCCATCCAAACATTTAGGCAGGATCTCCTAGATCTGCACCCCTACATAGGACCTCAGAGACATTCCCAGATGTGCTTACATTATAGATGAAATTTAAGGCAAATTCCATGTACCAAATGCCTGCAAGGAGACATGAACTAAATGTGTTGGTGGCCAGAAATAGCTGCAATCCACAGACAGTTTAGTGTTAAGAAATATATTCTTTTTAGTTCTGGAGAAGAAAACTGTACACTTACAACTGTAGAATTTTTCTTCTTTCTTTAGCTCTGTTTAGCTGGATCTAACTCCATCCCAGCTCATGAAAAAGAATTTTGAAATCTATCCAAAATTGTTTTACTGAAAGAGGATCAGCCATTTCCTCACCGAAGAGGTGAAATATTTACCTGATTAAACTCCTAATTTATGTGCACCATAATTACCTAAATGAATGCAATTACCTTAAAAGTACTAAATCAATTTGATTAACCTAATTAACAAAAGATAAAGATTTGACCTATCAAAATCAGGATGATATTTCACGCCATACCCTTAAGTAGAAAGGAAATGACCTGAAAGTTCAAGTAAGACTTAAAGTTTAATATGTTCAACAAATCCTGAACAGTAAGAAAAATCTAACTCCAGGATACAAACGTATTAGAAACACTGAAACACCAGAC
Source organism: Sclerurus mexicanus (assembly GCA_013396755.1). NCBI lineage: Eukaryota > Metazoa > Chordata > Aves > Passeriformes > Furnariidae > Sclerurus > Sclerurus mexicanus. The sequence goes on along the minus strand of VWZF01000628.1, from coordinate 1,083,796 downwards.
TGGTTAGAATTTTTTATGGAAAACAATCCACTTATGACCAGAAAACAGATATTTCTTGTAAAAGTTTATTACTGTAAGAATACCAGTGCTTTTTCATACGGCTATCACTTTCTGAAACTTGTGAAGCTTTAGGTTTGCATTCATGTTTTGAGAAAATAATTTGATACTTCACCTGTTTTTCAATGCATTTCAAAAACTATATGCCAAAGTCCCTTTTCTAATTCTGTAGACGGGAACCTTGATGACTAATTTCCAAAATGACTGAAAGTATAAGTACAGAAAAACAGGAAAGGAAAATAGAAAGTATCTGGTAATCGTACCTAATGCAGGATCAATCTTAGCTGAAATTTTCTACAATCTACACGAGTTTTTCAAAGAAGCTGAGTATTCAACTGAGTCGTGTGGGCACAGAGCTCTTGGAAATCTACCCTAAAGTCGTGATTTCTGGAAATTTGTCAACCTAGAGTTTAAAATTAATGCACATCTATATACTTTTATCTCAGATATCACACTAGCACTTTGTTCATTAAGAATCTTTGCCATTTTTATAGAGAGCATGTAGGTTTCTCTAAAAATCCTATTAAAACTATATTTCTGTAACCACTTCTGTGATGGAAAGTGCTGAATTTTATATAACTGTCCTTAAATAATTCAAAGGTCTAAAGTATTCTTTACATGTAGATTTGACATGAAATATCTTTATCTCATGTGTGTAATTTTGGCAAAAGCAAAAAGGCATCTCCATGATGGGCAGCAATGTAATTCTATTATTCAAAGCATCTCTGTGGGAAATTCCTAGCACATGCTTTTCTTCCTGACACAGTTGTTTTTTTAACAGCTGTGATCATTGGCTTGATTATCTTGTTTGTTATCTGTGTGTGAAGGATACATCAAACAGAAGTGATTTTGTGAACAAATCTACTTTCCAAAGTGCCAATGCCTCCTCCTACAAGTTTGCAGAAAAATCAGAGCTTTTTCAATTGAACATCTGTCTGCAAGAAAAGTTTTGAAAACACCCTGCCACGTCAGCTGGGATTCTTCATAAAGATGCCACTGCTGTTCCACAAATGATTACATTCATTTTCTTCTCAGAACTTAGCCTCCCTTTTAAATGTTGCTAGGATATCAAGTGCTTGATCGAATTTAAAGCAGGACAGCTTGGGATCACCATTTGTTAATACATCAGCAAATTCCTTTCGGGAATGTGCTGTTCAGCATATTGTACTCTGGGATCAATTGGTTCCTGTAAACGAGGTTATGAATCACTTAATCAGGACACAGTACTTCTTAAGAACACTCCAGCATTTTGGACATCTCGACACTGTGCTTTTCATGTGCCTGGGGTTGCTAATGCCATAGTCAAATCTAATTGATATAGACAGATACAGCTCTAAGATTCCACATGAGAGTATGCTTTTTTTACACTAGCCATAAGTAACTGCTCTAAGGTGGTAATGCAAGGTAGAAACCAGAACGACACACACACTAATTAGTTCTGGGGTTCTGGAAATAAAAATACCTACCTTGTATGAACCAACAAGCTATCTTACAGGTTTCTCAAGAAAACATTGACCAAGTCTGTAAACAAATTAGTTGTTTTCCTATTTCCTACCTTCTCATCCTTTATCATCAAGTGATTCCTCTGTTAGGATTTTTCTAGCTATCAAAAGTCAAAATAAGCGTAGTGTTGGTCTAAATCTGATCCTTTTTGGTCAGATGACAGACTCAGGATAAAACAAAATCAAAGAGAGCTAAGCATTTATATTGGACTTAACATAGTTAAGCCTCGGTTTGGCAGTAAACTCTAGGACATCTGCTTCCTGCTCTACTGCCCTAATTCCATATTTGCATATTGAATTTAATGACAAAACTACTATGATCTTCAGATGTCCTGTAAACTAAAATAAACTGTCATGTGTAAAATAAAGTGGCCATTATAACTGAAGTTATAAGTTATAAATTAAGCAACAGAAAAATAGCAAAGCGTTGGGAATTAAAAGTTCCCTTTACACTGATCTGAGGAAAAGGAAATATATTCAGAATCTATTTCTGTATAAGACTTTGCCAGACAAAGTTCTTATAATTGTTTCCATGATAGAATATGACTCCTTAATCTTTTACTGAAAATAATAAAAATCACTTATGATTGTTCCAGATCAATTCTGTTAAAGAAAATCAGCTCAGCTAGCTTTAAGAATGACCATGATAGTGCTGGACACACTTTTGTCTCCTGGTCAGAGTGAAACTACTAAGCTATTCATTTGTGCTGTGTGTTTATAGTAGATTATGTGAATATCTCCAACCCTCAGTGGATTCGTTCATGGTGTGTATGAAGTGTCTCCTAGTAACAAAAATACTCCCCCACCTACATTATCTGTACGTCAGATTCCCTTTGGGGGTGGCAGCTAGAAGTCTTGTGGGTGATTTTGTGGTATTATGTTCTCCAAAAGCAACTCCCTGAGTGCCAGTGTGCTCACTTCAGCATACTTGCTCAAGTGTGAATTGATCTTCAGTTTAGCTCTCTTGTTTCTGAGATAGGAGACACTACATTCCTGTGAGAAATGTCCTTATCAATCTTCTGTACTTGACATTATCTGCACAAGGGCCAATAGAGGCCCTAAAACACCTTGCGCCTCTGGACAATCCTGTCACCAGTTGTGGAGTGAGCCTGTCCTCACTGTTTTTCCTTGCTGTAGCTCTTTGAAGGTTTTTAACCCGTGCTGGCTATAGGCAGCTAATCTGAACCCCACATCCAGTAATGCTGCCTGCAGCTTTCTCACCTGCAGGTTCATCACAATCACACATTCTCCATGTAAATAAATCATAGGGAAAATCACCTTCATCGAGGAAACTGCCATTTTCTCATCAGGCTATTAACACAACAAATACATCAAGTTACTTATTTTTCCCAAATAGTTGAAAACATATTCCTTACCAGAAACTTGGATTAGACTTCGATCTCACTGGCATAAATCTGTATTGATTATATTACCTGCCTTGGTCTTACTTTTAGGTAATTGAAAGAAGAACTGGGCCCTTGATATATTAAGACAGCCCTGAAACAGCTTTCAGATTCTAATTAAGAATCCACTGAAAGGAAAAAGTGTTTGTTATGATAAATACTGACAGAAATGTAGTAACACGAGCCAAGCACTCATGGTGTAATAACACTGCCCACCTGTAACTCAGCCAAACAGAAGGCTAATGCCAGACAGAGAAACAAAGAGGGATCAGGAGGCTCAGACAGAACAGGAACTGAAAGACCATTTGTCAAGCAGTGGCCTTTTTCTTAGTCAAAATTGGCTAGGAAAAATCCTGATACATAATGGATCCATAAAACAATTAGGGGTGAAAGACTGAATGATCTATCTCAGCTTCACAGATCAGTTGCCATGTGCAATATTTCCCCACTGCAGTTTCTCCTCCGACTGGAAAAAAAAAGTCCCAAGGATTTGTGCCTTAAATTTTGAAGTCTTATTCCTTGCTTCAGATACTCACAATTACTAGAAGTTCAAAGGAAAGTAAAAGAAGCTCAGCAGTAAGTTGTTTTAGGAATAATCACACAAAAGTTTATTTCTACTTTTTCTGTGTAATTTATCCTTCAACACAGAATTTATATTCCATTTAGATTAGGTTTGGTTTTAACTGATTTCTTTGAAGGAAAGGTGTATTGCAATCACATCTTTTATGTCAAGCCCCCACTCCCTCAAGCAATTGGACTTTATTAGGCAATGTAAGGAGGTGTGATGGAAGAATGAAAATATTAAAGACAGTCACATTCATACAAGTTTCATGAAAACTGTTACATGACTAGAGAAGAGAAACACAGTTAGTGATTCTTCCTGAGTGAAAGTGTGAGTTAACTAATCATCTCTTGCGTTTTGCCTGTTGATGAGCCAGTTGGTGCACAAGCTGCTGGCCAAGCTATGGCATATACCTCACAGACCACCCATGGAGTAAAAAGGGCAACTAGAATTGCTGAGAAATTCTGAAAATTCCCAGAAAAGACGCATGAGAATGGATCTGAAGGTATTAAGGCAGATTTCTGAGGCTAAGGTACAGGTACAAAGGACATGAACTGATGGGAAAGAAAGCTGAATAGTTTGACTTTCTGTCATAAAAAGGCTCAGGAAAGCCATAAATACCATATGAAAAGATCAATATTCTGCCACAGCTCTATTGGGTATACCAACAGGTCGGTCAACTAATCAGCCAGTTCACCAGATTCCCATAAAATAGTGATAAAATGCGTACTCTACAGGTTATAGTGAGGTCATGGGCTTTTGTTAGAAAATGGCTTTGCAGCATTAGAAAAATCTATGGAAGTGCAAAGTGTATGTGAATGAAACACAGAAGTGAACATAGGCAGACATAATGTCATCTATTTAATGTAATGAATTAACACTAAATTTGGCTCATCAAAATTCACTCACGGAAAGTCTACATCTAAAGCCATCAAGCATCCGGCATTTCCTTTTCTGTGTGCCTTCTTGTTCTTCAATTGTGGACCCTTGCTGATCATCTCCTCTGAAAAATCGGCCCTTGAAAGACAACCACCTGATACTGTGCCCAACACAGGCTTCCCAGAGAGACATTTCGCCCATCCTTCTCAGGATCTTCATGCAGTTTTGAGTATTTCTGCTTTATACAGTTGCCATAAATTGCCACAAACCTCTAGCACTTTTTTTTTCTTCTAAAAACAACAGCCATCCTAAAAGTAAAAGGTATCCTGCCCTTCCTCAAGGGAATCCTTGGAAGTATAGTAAATACATTCAAGAAGACTCATGTTGTCTTCTAGACTTCTACTGTGAAAGTTGGTCCATTTTCTTCCACTCTCCTGCTACCCAAAGATTTGCATGTCTCCTTGAGGCTTACTTCTTATGGATCTTTATTTGAATCTGTGCTTTACTTCTTGACTTCTGTGTACAATCTTTGGCAGGCTCAGTAGCCATGACAGACCAACTGGCTACTCTGGTTTCTGTAGGATAGGTCCATCTGACTTTCAGGATACTGTAATTTCAGTAACCACAAATTAAAACGCAGTATCTTATTACTATATCCAAACTGGGAACAAGGCAAGATATTTTTTTAGAGGCAAGTTCTACATATATAGAGGCATCTAGGAGACAGTGGATGTCAGAGAAGAAAGAACAGGTTAAAGTAATTAGTTAAATCTGCAGTTCTCTCACTAAGTTCAAACACCTGTACTTTCCTCTGTCTTCCTGGATATTTCTGATCTGACCAAGTAGATCTATCATCATTCATGTTTGGCCAAAAAGCTTAGATGTTTGAAATACTTATAGTGGTATCATAAGAATATTAACAATAAATTCTGACAACTGAGGTATAGAGAACAAGGATTATGCTACATCCTTGTAGGCTCACCAAGGATCTTTAATATGGTAGCCACTGACAACTGTTGGCATGTGGTGTGGGTTGTAACTGAAGCTTTGTTAATAATTAGAGTAGTTCTTCTGGAGTGCTTCCCTGCAGATTCTTGAGATTTTGTGGAGGTCATTCTTCATAGTATTACAACTACCATAAATACCTCTGGTTGTCTTTCTAACTCTCAAATTAGCAGCTGTTATTCTCTTTCTAAACTGACCTTGTCCGCTCCAGAGATACCAACACTTAAAATAGAAATATAGGCTAAAGAATTTAAATGCTTTGCATTTTAATTTTTCCCTCTAAGTGAAAAGGGTTTCTTGACTAGCAAATTTGTTTTTGTGGTGTTTTTTTTCTTTTCATCACATTTGGAAACAGTTGTCATTCTGGCACCTCATCCTCCAAAGTTTGGTAAAAACTATACTTTCTGAAAATCCATTCAAGAAACTATTCTTAAAACCAAAAATTATAATTTCATGCAAGTTAGCAACACAAGAAGCCACTTCTAGTCTCCGAGCAGCCTGACTCAATTATTTCAGAATAGTCTGAAGACTATAAAATAAGATTAATTACAGTAGGAAAGAAAAAAGGCTGCAAAGGCTTGTCGTTACTAATTCTTTTATAAGATGTGTAAGCTAAATCCAAAATATGCATCCTGTTACATACCAGATCTCTTAGCACAGAAGAGTAATATTGTTACATCAATTTATATTTTCATCATAGTCACTATATTTAACTGGCCTCATTTTATAGGTTATTAATATCCAAACTTTTGTTCAGTTTGGCATTGCTTGATTGATCTCTCTGACATTGAGAGCCATCTGCCCACGTTCTTATAAGCATGAGGATAGCATAAATTGATAATTTGTTAGTATTAAAAATGGAAAACATCATGATTTCCTGATGTCTTTACACCGTACAAGCCTAGTTCCGTCCTCTACAAAACGCAGCATATCGAACTACTGTTCAGTATTCATTATGGTCTGATCAGCAATTTCCATATTTTATGCCTAGGTTTCTTTTCAGCCCAAGGATGTTGAAAAGTATATTAAGCTTAATACTTCATGCAAAACTAGGTTATGTAATGGTTTCACATATAAAGCAGGTGAACAGATGGATTTATGCTCTTGTGAGCTGAACTAGATTAAATTAGAAGTAGATTTAACTAGGTTAAATTATGTGGTCCTAATAAGGTCATTTAGAAGTAAAATAAAAAATTAAATAAAGGGATCATTAATTCAATCACAAAAAAATTTAATCAACTTTTATTTGAAGTAAAATATTTAGAACTTTTTAGCAATAAATCTCTTTTTTTTCCTAAGTAGGAATAAGAAAAGTTTAAGAACATATTCCATGCTCAATAAGCTATCTTCTAATGTTGGAATTTTCTCTTACAAGATTAATTTCTTTCAATCACGTCTTGTGTCCTGTGTAACAGAGGATTAGCAGCTGCTCATAAGCAGATGCTTATATTTGTCACAGGTATTTTGGCCCACAGGCAGCAGTAGACAGACAGGTGTTTCATAGAAAACACACATCTGCATTACAGGAAGAGACTAGTGTCTGATGACTGCCTAATAGCTACTCCTCTCCGACAAAATGAGTATTAGAGCCACATCAGCTACTCCTCTTATGTCCCAGTAGTTCCATTTGAAACTCAAAAACTTTCTAAGCTAACACACTTTTTCTTGATCAAATTCTTCAGCATTTTTCATGCACCATGTAGCTGATTTGTCACACTGCATGATGCATGAACTAAGTTATTCTGGTTAACCTCAGCTAAATGAGAAGAGGATTTAAATAGTTAGATAAATTTACATTTCTTCAAATAGAGGCCAAAATATATTTCTTCATTATTGCTGTTTGGAATATGGATCTTAGTAGCAAGAATAATAAATGTCAACAGTCCAAAAAGAGTGATTTGTATTGTTCAAAGGATTAGAGATTAATTTTTCACACTGCACCAAGCAATGAATAAGTAGACAAGGACAGATGGAGGGAAAACATTGGTGAACAAAGGAAAAATATAATGTAAATCAGGACGTGTAGAGAATATTGACCTTATTTCAAAAGATAACTAGAAAACTATTTTCTAAAGTTATGACCAGTAGCCAAGTATTTTTCCCTTCATTTTGCTCTTTAAACGTAGTCAGGGAAACCTCCAAAATCAGTGCTCCTACTCTCAAAAGTTCTTTAGATTTGCAACAGAGGTGCATGAATTAGGAACTTCAGGTTACAAAGTATTTTGGGGGGATTATTTCTCCAAGAACCAAATTCTAAACTACCCAAACTCTAAAACTGAGACTGATAAGATTGATGGGAAGTTTAGATGCTCACAGCAAAACACATGTGAGAAAAAGCAAAATAGAGAAGAATTTTCCCTCTTCTAAAGGAAAAACGTGCTGAAAGAAAAAAGTAATGCTGAGATGCCTCTGAGGAGCAGAGTGAACTGTTTTGATTGACTTACAAAGGAGGGTTTAGAAAAAGAAAAAAAAAAAGAAAAAAATCCTTAAAAGGAAGCTTTTATCTCAGTTATAGCCTTTTACAGTGGTGTTTTGGGGGATTTCTCTGAGGCAAGGAAGTTCTGCTTTCATTGGGGTGTTTGAAAATATCATCAAGAAGAACCATAAAAAATTGCTGGAGAAGAAGTGTTTCTAATTTTGATAATATTTTTTCATCTTATGGGGAGATAAAGAGTGTTGGGGTTGGAGTTGGAAGAGTAGAAAAAAAAAGAGAAAGAGTTCTTAGGGAGGAGAATAAAGATCATCTTTTTCTTTTACTGCTTAAACTCAGCTCTCAAACCAGAATTACTTTGATCAAAAAGGTGAGATGAAAAATCCCTGTTACGCAAAGATTCATTTGTTCTTACTTATAAAGTTTAATTTTTCTTTTTGGCTGTTTGTTTTCATAAGAACCTTGAAAATCAGAGATGCAATCAGTGTTTTAAAGAAAATCCATCTATGTAAACTTTTTTTGTTTGCCAGTCTTTCACACCTTTGCAGTTTCTTTGACCTAATCCAGAAAAAGCTAAGCAATTCACATTTTTATCACAGTATCATTGTTTTAAATAGGTTATGAGTGATTCCCTGTTGCAGATAATCAGATTTGAGGGATTCTAGTCTACATTTTTTTAAGCTACTTCAAAGATTCAAGATGATTCCATAATTTTGTTTACTACATACTTACTTGCATTTTTTTAATGTTTCCTCTCTCACTATTTTAAGCAGCCCGTATAAAAATCTGTTTCAGTGTCAGGAAACACAAAGGCAATCCCAATTGTCTGAATTCTTCCCCCTGAAGAAAAAAGAAAAGAAGAGGAATTCCGTTCTTTTCCATGACTTGTTCTGCCTGTGTCTGGCAGCCTTTTTTGGAAGTTGTATCTGCCAAACCTTGCTGGACTCAAAGAGGTAGGATAAGGTGGTGGGTTTTACTGCATAAACAGAACCCACTGTGTCATGAATCTATGGTAACACTGTACTTATCAAAGAAGAAAAAATGAATGGAATTACACTGCCAAGTACTCCATGTACTGACACTATTTTCATTTTTATCTAATTTCATGCAAGAAGGAATGGGATTGGGAAAGATCCTAGTAATGTATGTCACTTCTGAGTTCTGGAGGGGTGTAATCAAATCTGTTAGCATTCCAGAGACTGATACTCCTTCTCACCATCAAGCCTGTAATCTACATGAATGCATCAGAGTATGAAGACCAGAAACAGCAAGGTATAACATGCATGACTGATGGTACTTCATTCCATAAGTGTCTATACTATTCCCATAGCCTTAGTTAATATATTTTAGTTTTGTGGCTTTGTCTCTGATTTTAGTTTCAACTATGCAGAAAACCTCATGAATATGCAGTATCAGAATCAAGTTCTTTTCTATAATGACAGAGTTTAAAATACTTTATTAGTGGTGCACTGGTTGAAAGCTGGTTCATCGGCATGATCTGTAGCAGCACAGACTGTGAACCACTCATTTATTTCCACCCTCTTCTGGAGTGCCTGGAGCCCCTGGAAGAAAATAGCGAGGAAAAATCATTCCTACATATTAAAGAGCACAATCAGTGGAAAGGTGTTGAACAGTTGGATGGGAACACTCTGTGCTAATAAATACAGGCCTAGGTAGGATGCAGAAGCCAAACTATAGTCCATTACACTTTGCACATTCAGCTTAAGTGAGAAAAACAATGTTAAGTGTGAGAAAATAGGCGCTCATTTTCTGCAGTTGCCTTTCAGAGTTAGATTTCACATTGCATTTTTCCAACTCATGTGATATCACCTTAGCCCCATAGTAGTTCATTGCAGTATATAATAATTAGCTGTGAAAACTCTCGCAGCCTTTTTCTGGTATGTGACATAGGACTGAATCAGAAATAATAGTTCACAAGACCAAACAAAGTGGAATTATATAAATTAATAAAACTAGTTGAGGGACCATTGTAAAGCAAGAATATTAATAGAAGCATAAAAATATAATCAGTCATACCTGTCAAGAATGACGTGCTGAGCTTTTATCATTTTGTTTCAGCAAGGTATTTGGCACAGGAATGCTTAATGATAGTCAGTGTTGGTTTCTGGTTTATGTTTAACCTCTGAATGTGCTAACCAGGAATGTAGGGAATCATTCTGATTTTGAAATACAACTGAGCAGTTATGTGGGAGGGGCTGTACAGAGTTGCGATCATAAGGCAGAAAAATGATAGGGAGTAGACTTTGCCATGGAACTTTCCTTTAACACCATCCTGGAATATTCATCTGTGCTATCACAAAAAAACCTGAAAAATGCAGATAATGCTCAGATGACAGATTCTTAACAGCAGCTGAGAATACTGTATATGATGGATAAATTTTTAATTCATCCAAGCTCAGCTTAGTTCTATCTCCTTCTGCAGAAATTCGGTACGTTGGGATTGTCCTACTAGCATTGTCAGATCCGTTGTGCAGGGGGTCCTTCAAATGTTGCCTTTGAGCTGCTTTGCCACTGTAGGACAGCACTAAGATCTCCACTAAGCTTTATGTTTTAATAGATGCATACACTTGGTTTATTTAATTCCTTTTACATATCACAGGTTTCTCTAACTGAATAAAAATTACAGGAATAGTTACCGTTAACACATTTTGTCTGCTTACTGAGAGTCAGCTGCCATGGAAGAACGTTTCAAATGAATGATACATTTCGAAGTAGCAAATACTTCAACCTCACAAAATATATAAAATCTTTAGTTTGGTGAGATTCAACCTGGAATGCTGAAGAAAGAGAAAGAAGATTCAAGCATAAGGTCCATTTCAGGACTTCTCAGTAATTCCTCATTTATTTACCAGAAAAAGCTACCATAGTTCCTCTTCAGATGGATGAGCTCTTAAAAAAAGGTAGTTTGGTGGAAGTCTGAAAGAAGGAAGGATTTTTACTTCTGTTCATTGTCAATACTATGACACAGGAATGTGATATTAGACTCCTAGCACATTTCTTTCAGCTGAAATATTTTTGTGGAACTCTCTGTGTTTGTATTTAAGACAACATTTCAGCTTCCAGGACATCCTAATTTTGTACCTACACCAGAGAAAGACCTCATGGTCAAGCCACTATTTACCAGTGCAGTCTGATAATATTGTTTCTAAAATCAGATGACACATTGTGAATAGTAGTTTCAAGGATTGGTTAAAACACTCAAGGTTATGCCCTCCTTGAACCTTTGAATGCCCAAATAGGAAGATTATTAAAAGAGCATGATCAAGGTTAGTAGCCCCTAAAATTAGACCTTACAGCTGTGTTTTGACTTTGCTGTCTGTGTACAAACACAAAGATCATCTGTGCATTTGGACTTCTTTATAATACAAGAACTGTAAAAGGGCAGCACATCCTACTGATGTGATGAAATAATACTTCTAGCTCTGAAAATTCAAAGAGATGAGCCATTCTTATTCTTGCTTATTTTTAATTTGAGCACTTAAAACTCTTTTGCTTCTACAGCAGTTTCACTTTCCAAGAGGACATAAGCATTCCTCTAAATTATAGTGGCTTCTAATTACCCCAAGATTGTCTAGAAACTGAGGAACTGCTATGCTGCATTTGCTCATTGCATCCATGGTGCCCTCTCCAAGCCAAAGTCCTGTATTTGATGGTGGAGGCTGGTGATCTAGGATGGGGCTCAGTAGACCTAAACTAAAGCAGGTAGTATTTGCTCAACAAAGTGGGGCAGCATGCCATGCACAGAGGGCTGGGCACCTGCCCTGATGGCAGAGTCTAGCTGAGCCACTTCACACACTTTGATATCCAAAGAGGGGCATTGACATCAGTAAAGTGAATTAAAAATGTCAATTTTAAGCCAATAAAGTCAACAAATGTAACATTTTATAAATTTATGTTAAGAGGACAACCAAGTGATGAGAGTTTTTACTTCCACAAAGTAAACAGACACTTTGTTCACCATATTGTTAACTGAAACTGTTTGAGACAGCTGAGACCACTGTTCAGCTTTGTAAGTGCTCTCCTCTCAAGGCTGGTAGCTTGGAACCTGCAGGAGAGAGCAATCAAGTCCTGAAATCCCGGTAAGAACTAAACCACTATTGTCACCTTAACACTTTGCTACTTACTTTTCCTAGAAGCCACCCAGCAGCTGTCCCTAGATTCCTTTATTCTGTGTCAAAGGGAAATAATGTGGTAAAACAGGATTTAGCAGGCTGGTTATATCTCTTTTTAAATGTTAGGAGAATACAAATTTCAATTTTCAGTATGTGCTTACCTTTGGACCCACCAATCTTAACAGAAACCTTTGGACTGCAGAGGTTTTAAAGGTGTTTCAAAATCAAGAATCCTGTGTGCAAATGTGAGCATATATAAATATGTAGTAGGGGTTTTGTTTGTTTGGGGTTTTTGTTTTGTTGTTTGGTTTTTTTTCCCAAAGGTCAGTAATGTAAATAGTCATGTGAGAGAAGGAAGTGGTAAAAGGCACCAGACTGGAACTGCCGGCTGGGTTCAGCTCCTGGCTCTGTTTCAGTTTGTGACTGCAGGCAATTCTTATAGGTATAGTATTTCACTACCTCAGCAGGCTGCTATTAATTAATGTCTGTGTCTGAGGTCTGTGTTAGGAGGGCTGAGAGGGGGGAGTCCCCTCTGTGAAGCAGCAGCTGAGTTGCTTTCTGTGCCCAAGGAACCTCTTTCAAAGTTGACACGGGTGTCTCTGCACAGCTCTCCACAGGTAGTCCAGACAGTTACCTCCTTCCTGGGGTTGAGCTTCACTTCTGCTCTCTATGAGCTACATTCACTGTAGTTATAAAATTATCATTTCAGACTATGAGAATCAGTTATAGGACTATGAAAATCAGTCACGGGGGGGAAAGCAAAAGAGCTCATACTACAAGAATGAGGGGATGGATTCTTTACTTCAGCACATATGAATTCAATTTCAGAGAGAAAAATTAATCTCAGACTGTAAGCACACAAGGAGACATATGAGGAGTCAGAACAAAGGGCCTCTTAAATGATAATCAGTCATTCTATCAACCCATGATTGTAGCAAAATGTTTTTATTGTAAAACATTTGTCTGACACATGCTTGTAAACCTGCCAAAAAAGGATATCTCACCTAAACAAAACAGACATTAGCCTCAAAAATGGGGTTTCAGTTCAAGATACCCCTGATTTTTTCAAAACTTTTGTTTATTTCATGCAAATGCCTAGACTGTCTAGGCATTAATTAATGCCATTAATACCATTAATTTAAACAAGAATATTGTTAAAGTCACTATGTTTAAACAGCAATTGTTATACCATTGATGCTACAGAAGCCGTCAGTCATGGAGGACACTGCAAGCCCAGTTGATCTGTGTCCTGCAAGCCCAGTTGATCCGTGCCCTGGCACGGCAGAGGAGAGAACAGGGCTGCTGCAAACCCTCAGATGAGGATACTGAAGAGGGATTCCTACTCCTCGGACACCACTGTGTAAGTTGTGCCCATGAGCCATGATTTGTAGGGCTGCAAAAGCTCCTGGTTAACTCAGTGCTAGTGGACACCCAGAGCCTCACTGTAGATGTGGAAGGTATGGGGAGAAACTGAAAGGTCACTCACTACACAGTGGGAGGTGCCCAGCAGCAGCAGAGATGGAGTGAGCCCAGATGGCCCTTCAGCTCAGGAACAACAAGTGTTGAGTATGTACTTTGCAAGCACAGGTGAAATTACTAAAAAAAAATATTATTCCAGAGTAAACGTAAGGAATGCTTATGGTTATGCAAGTGAAAAAGGGGCTGGCATGCTGGGACTTCCAGAATGTTATGGAAAAAACCAAACAAACAAAAAACAAAACAAAAAAAAAAAAACCAAAACCAAAAACCAACCAAACTGTAAAAATTATTAAAATTTAAGTAAAATTTAATCAATCATAAGTGACAGGATAGGTCTCAATAGTAAGACCTGATATGAATCCAAATGTTCTTATTGCATCTATATATTAAATTTACATATTGACCAGAATTTTGAAAAGTGAAAATTATAAGGCTACTATGGGATTCAAAACAATAGAATTGCTAAGTCTTTATTATGTTCCCATTCTTTGAAGAGGAAATACAAAGCAAATTACTCTCAGATAGGAGTCAGTCTTCAAAGTCAAAGAGAAAAGAATATATTCTGTTAGGTATATAATGTAATTGGTTGGTATAATTTGATTTAATCAAAGCAATTTCCATGAGATTATTAGGTAAGAGGACAAAGAGAATGAGAACTTTTGAACATGCATTTTATTTTATTTTTTATATGAAGTTCACTATCTTACAGTGGTATCCTTGTATAAAACAACAAAGATACATAATTAAGGTCAATCTTCAAAAAGGTTACATGGGAGAGATAGGATGAGATGGGGAACCACTGACTTTTGATGACTGTTTTAAGAATTTATTGAAAGCTCTTTTAAAAAGTTCTCTGTTAGGGGGATAACATCTCAAAACACTTGGACTATATTGAAGCAAAAGAATTCAACTTTAACCAACTTGTTGGAATTCTTTGAAGATATTATTGCCATGATAGATAAAGCAAATTCTAATTTAATTAGGTTTTCAGAGGATACTTAGCATTGTTCCACATCAAAGATTACTGGATAAAGGTATAGAACAAAGACTAAGAGCTAGAGTGGAATGAAAATTGTCCCTCAAAGAACAAAAGAAAATCATACATAGCTATTATTAAGGAAGAAAATATATTACTGCATGTAGCAGGGCTAGTTGAAGTATATGCTTTAAACATTCTTAAAATTTTGAGGCATGTGTAATTTGAATGGGACTTTTATAAATTGATGAACACGGTTTCTGATAGAGTAAACCCACTTTGTCCACAACTATCACAAATTCACCTGCCTTATGCAGTGTGACAGAATTTTCCAAGTTGATTAAAAACTGATAGACTAGGGGTAATTATGAATTTCTTGCAATATTCCCTTATCCTGACAATGATTAAATGGAAAAAGAAAGACTGATGGGACATGTCCATGCCAAATTGGTCAAAAAGCACGGCCACAGCAACTGTGGTTATCTAAAAGTTTATGAGAGCAGTTTTCAGGCTAATCTAAATTGGCACAAGAATTTTAAAACTCAGCAAAGTTGTAAAGCATAGACAGCAGTCAGACAAAAAGCTGTGTGCTCACTGTCTGCACTGGCCTTTAAAACTACAGGCAAATAGATTAGAGCTTCCCCTAAGTTCAAAACTTAGAAGAAAGTGGAAAATGTTTCCATCACAACTGCTTTATGCCAAGACTTTATGTAGTGCTAGTGGAAAAAGTGCTGGAAATCAAAGACAAGTTCAGAATGAGTTAGAGGAGCACAGTGAAAAAAAGAAGGGAAGTGAGTTTCAGATAAACAAGGGCACAAAGAAAATCCTGGGCATATTGAGTCAGACAGGCTCTTCCTGTCCTTGTGCCAAACATTTCTTATGCTGCCTTCTCTGTTCCTAATCATACTGTCCAGGTGAAAGGGCATACTTTGCTCTTGTGGGTGGGTTTTTTGTTTGTTTGTTTGAGGGTTTCTTCCATAAATATGATAATTGTTATTACTCCAAGCCTTTCCTAAAAAGTATGTTAGTAGTAACTGACCCAAAAGCAATAACACAAAATTCATCATGCACAGCAATCAGAGAGCCAAAGCTGGGAGCCATATACCAGTTCTGGGGATTGTACCTCCCTTTTCACACCTTTGTGGCACTGTGAGGCAGAGCATTACTTGCAACTCAAAATGGTACATATGTATCATAATCACACTGTATTCTATCAGAATCACCACATCATTTGCAGTAAGAAATCTCTTTAATCCTCTCCACAGAGTCAAGTGAGTAGACTTCTCTGACAGAAAGTCATTTTGTTGAGTGATTTGCTGGAGACAATCTCTCTTAACTAGCGCAGTAATTGCAAAGCAAGAAAATATTGGTAGCCATTCAGACTCTGAAAGAAATTTTTAAATTATATTCTTTATCTTGTTTCCACTTATTTTCAGCAAAGAGGCTGCACTAATTTTGCAATCAAAATGAGCATAGAGTTCTCAGGCACATAGTGGGAATAGGACTTAGGCTGATTATTAAAGGACAAAATATCAAAGGATATGCAGCACCAAGAGTTGCTGTCACTTCAGAGAGAACCTTGTGCATATGACACAGCAGACCACCTTTGGATGGTTGCCCTTATAGCTGCTGCAAGCACGAATACCCATTTTCATCAGCTTATGAAGGAAAAGTTGGTGCCCAGGGACAGCTATTACTAGAGTGCAGGCTGCAGCACAGGAAATACAGTCATGTTCAAGCCTTTTCCTGTGTTTAAGTCCAGATGTTCAGTGTTCTGTAGTGTTTGCTGTATAGTCACTACCAATTGTAAACACTTTGATGTTCTTTGGGGGTCACCAATCTGACCTTTTCCTATTTGTCTGAAGAGAATCGTCCTGAGCAAAATTCACCTCAGAGAGAAAATTAAGAACTAAAACAACAGAACAAATCTGTAACTTTGTCTATGAGGCTCAAAGAATCACCGGAGAGGTGGTGGAGGGGCAAGAGGCTAGGAGAGTGGTCTAATGAAGGACCAAAAGTTTAGGGTATCACAGCTTTGTGCAAACCAGCCTTTTCCTTGAGCAGTGCAGAACCTCAGTCAAAGCTCTTAGTGCTTGTCCTAACCCAGCTGTTTCAAGCCAGAGCAGTTGCTTTGATCAACCATTTGTACTAACATTGTTTGCAGTGGCATAAATAAGGAGTAGTTCTATTTTGGTTAGTTAGAGAAGTTTGGCCCAGAAGAAAACTGCAATGACATCAACATGAGACCACAAGAATCACAGTCTGCCAGCATATGGAATAGTTATGATCCCACATAGACAATGTTTCCTAGGAACAGGAGTTTTCTATAATTCATTATTAAATTTTTAAATCCTTAAAAGAGTGATAGCAAAGCCACTCTATTTATCATTAGCTCAAAGTCAGGTTTGCTGAGTGTTTATCTTCTAGAGTACTCTCCAAGACCAGCCTCAGCAAACCAGCTGGTAAATCTACCAGAAAAAACATTGTGTAACCCTCAGTTTCCCAAAACACAGTTTCACAGTTGCATTCACAATGAACAGCCATAATCATGCAGTTTTTCTAACTTTCTATACATCTACCCTTAATGCAGTGCCTAAGATTAAGCAGATGGTTCTGCTTGTGGTTGTCCCTGGAAGAGTTGTTCCTGCCTGCCATCAGGGGATGTGGGATTCCCAAACAGCCAGATTCCAGGCTGCCTAAATGGGCAACATGAGGCCCAGGTGGGCACCAGAGCACAGGTCCAGCACAGATTTCAGCAGTCAGGTGTACGCTAAAGATTTGGCATTGCATCAAGATCTGGTAGCACAGAGGGTATCCAGGAAACCATTGCTAACATGAATGCAGATTTAGGAATTTTTCACTAACAGGATGGTGATTACAAGTTTTAGGGTTGTATTGCTAACACTGATAGGATAAGCAAGTCCCTGTAACATGTTACAAAAAAAGTCTTCACACTGTAGTAATTCTCCCATGAACTGAAATTCTTTTAAGGAGCATTACTACTCCAAATAATTCCTGGTGTTTTCTAGAAGTGTTCAGAGGAAATGACTGGCTTTCTGAGTACCAGACCCAAGGTAAGGAAACAATAGGGGAACATGTTAATATAAAAATTAAAAAATAAAAAAAGGAATATTTTTTCAGGCGGCTTTCTGACTAGCCACAAAAAAAAATTCCTTCATCCCTGTTGAGTCTATTGATGTTTCTCACTAGGGACTGGGATTTGTAATAACATCCAGAAAAGTCAGGGGATTTCATACAAAAATTCATTGCTGTTTTCAAATAAAATACTTGCTTCATTCAGATAAATCTTCTCATTTAGTTTTCTGCATTCTCTCATCCTTGTTTCAAGTGTGTTTCTAGGTAGAGCCCTTTCCTGACCCTTCAGTTTATTCATAGATTTTTCTTTCAAGGAGTGGGTGGTATTTCAGTAGGATGGGCTCACTTGCTCAGTCACAACAAAGGAAAATAAAAATAACCAGCTGAAAAGCTGAAGTTGCTGGAATGTGTAATACTCAGCATTAAAATGGCACAAACTGCCTGACTATTTATAGCTCTTGTTTTGAGAAAGAGTGAGGCACACTTTGGGCACTAGATACAATGGATCACCCAGGAAAACGCGTGGCCTTGCATTCTGTGTGTGAAAGACTTTTTGTTTGTTGCAATACCAGTAGCTTCCCAGGAAAATGAGGTTTATTCAGCATTTTGTTTACCTCTTTTATGCAAAAAAATGCCAGATTTGACATGCCAGTTTGGTCACTGAGTGAAAAATTGGATGACTAAATAAAATTCTACAATTGCTATAATTCAGATTTATCCACATATCTTTGTTATTATAACTTTGCTGAGACACGTATGCTTAGCATGATGATACAAGAAAGGTGTTTTCGTATAGTAAAAGACCTGTAGTATCTCATCCATCAAATAATGAGACTTTGAGGAGGACAAAACACTTCCAACATAACAGTACTTATATTTTTATGTGCTACTTTGTCGTTATTTGAGTCATGCTGAACTAGTTATTAAATTGTGTTTGATAGTTTCTCTCTTTCTTTTAAAGTTTCAGTTAATGGTATTGTTTTCCAATTCAATAGAAGGTGAGACAGAATGAAATGTCAAGACCAAAACAACTTAACAGAAATAATGATACTGTTGCTTGCATGAAATAAACAAAACTATGCTGCACATAACATGCAGAAGATATATGCAGAGTATATGCTACTGTTAGTAGCAGTGCAGAAGTTTTCGATGCTATGCTTAAAAGTAAGCCAAGCCTTACTGTGCACCATGTGGATTAATAACAGACGAGCAAATAATAAGAGTAATTTAAATAATAAGAGTTGATAAAAACTCATTCTGAGAACTGAGGATCATAATAAATACCCTGTAAGGTCAGAAGGTCAGTTCTGTGGTCCATCTACTCCAGTCCTCTGTCTCCAACAGCAGCAATAGGAGATGCTGGTTAGGAAGATAACATGAGCTGTGCTGTTCTCTCTCCATATTCCCCAGTACTTACTGTCCCTGGAGCAGAGGCCAAGAGGGCACACTTCTGCCTATTCCCTTCAGCATGTTCCTGTATGGTAGCCACTTTGCAAAAACAGCTAGAGACTATCCATGCTCTTTTGAGTCTGAAACCTATAATCAAACATGAAAACAAAGGTAGGATCAAAAGTGGGTAAAATACGCACTAGAAAAATGAAGGGAAAATGTTTCTGAAAAGATTGAGGTGATTTAGCAGGGCACAGTCACTGGAAAAAAAAATTCTGAATTAAAGCCAAATAATAAACACAGTTCTGTGGATCCATTAAGGTACATTAATGCTGCCACTTTCCCATCTGTTCCCTGAAGTTCCAAACCAAAAACAAGTCATCTGCAGTCTTGGCTTCCTCTTTGTGTGAAACATTAATCTATTAAATTAATCTGGAGAAAATGTATCTATTTCATCCCTGGTGGGACATATTTGTTTTAATAGGGTCACATACCATGGATTGTAGCCCACTGAGGCCACAGATAAAAAACATGTGAATAAAGAAACCAAAAAAATTAAACAAATAATAACTACATGCTATTTTCCCCCTTCTAACAGAAACGCCTTTGGAATAGCTGCAACTTTTTTTCTGTTGTGTTAAAAAGGCTAGCAATGTATACTAACAAAATTGGCACAATAACCCTGGGAATTCTTATTTTTCCATGAGCAATGTACAATAACAAAATTTAATGGTAAATTTCCATGTCCTTAAACTCTGATACATCTTTTAACTATGAAACAAAATTCCTTGTGCCAGTATCACAGAAGGAAAAGCTTATGCTTGACCTTGTTGAGGAAAGAAAACCTGAAACGTTCTTTGCAATCTTCCAAGCCAGTAATTCCCGGATACTCTGTATTGCAAAATTCTCTTGTGTCACCCTCTGATTATCGTTGCTCGTTTAGCTCCCTATGGTGATACAACCACCCCCTTGGAGCAGTGACCAAATTTATTTCTAGTGTTTCTAAAATATATTTAAGTTCATAGTGTTCAATATTGTGCCATAAAAGTAGCCTAGAAATGTGACTGCTAATGTGCTTAACAAAGTTGTGCTCATTTATGTGTTTCTACTTAGGACTAATCTGTATTATTTATTAACCACAGAGGGTGGAAAGCCCTCTAGCGTCCCTAGATACCCCACCAAAATTAGCACATACTCTCTGCAGAGAATAAATCTCTAACCAGTCACTTTGAGGGAAGATGTGTCAGTTCTGTGGCTCACGTGGTTTGTTCTCCACATTTCCTGTTGTGGTTCTCTTTCTGTGGCTGATTGAATGTATTATCTTTTTACCCATTCTTTTATAAAACTTCTTCCAAAAATATTAGTTAAACTGCAACCTCACACGTGATTAGGGCACAGGACTGAGTCAGGCAGCTTAGGTTCCCACTGCAGTTATGTCTGTCATCCAGCATTTTTCTGCAAAAGACAGTTACAGAATCACAGAATCACAAACTCAGTTGGGTTGAGATCATTGAGTCCATTCTATGACCCAACACCACCTTATCAACTCCACCGTGGCACTAAGTGCCACATCCAGTCTTTCCTTAAATATCTCCATCAATGGTGACTCCAAACCCTTCTTGGGAATCCCATTCCAACATCTAATCACTCTTTCTTTGAAAAATTTCTTCCTAATGTCCAACCTAAGCCTCCCCTGGCACAGCCTAAGACTACATCTTCTTGTCCAATCATTAGCTGCCTGGCAGAAGAGGCCAACTCCCACCTCACCACAATCTCTTTTTGGCTAACTGTACAGAGCAATAAGGTCACCCCCGAGCCTCCTCTTCTCCAGGCTGAACAACCCCACCTCCCTCAGCCACTCCTCAAAGGACTTGTGCTCCAGACCCTTTACCAACTTCATGGACCTTCTCTGGACCAGTTCCTCAATGTCCTTTCTGAATTGAAAGGCCTAGAACTGGACACACTGCCAGCTTTTCCAGGAGCATGCTACGGGAGATGGTGTCAAAGGCTTTGCTGAAGTCCAGGTAGACTACATCCACAGCCTTCCCCTCATCCATCAGGTGCCTCACCTTTTCATAAAAGGAGATTAGGTTGGTCAGACAGGACCTGCCCTTCCTAAACCTGCTGGCTGGACCTGGTCCCTTTGTTGTCCTGTATGTGCTATGTGATCACAATCAAGATGATCTGCTCCATAACCTGGCTGGGCACCAATGTCAGGCTGACAGGACTGTAGTTCCCTGGATCCTCCTTTTAGCCTCTCTTGTGGATGGGTGTGACATTGGCCAATGTCCAGTCATCTAGGACCTCCCCAGCTAGCCAGGACTGATGATAAATGATGCAGAGTTGCTTAGAGAGTTCTTCTTCCAGCCTTCTCATCACTATAGGATGGAACCCATCTGGTCCCATACACTTGTATACATGTGAGGATCTAAGTGGCTCAGCAAGTCACTAACTACTTGCTCCTGGATTACAGTGAGGCTATTCTGCTCCCCATCCCTGTCTTCCAGCTCAGAAGGCCAGTTGTCCTGAGGATAACCAGTCCTATTGTTGAAGACAGAGGCAAAGAAAGAGTTAAGTACCTCAGCCTTTTCCTCATCTTTGGTGATTATATTTCCCTCCATGTCCAATAAAGAATGAAGGTTTTCCTTGGCCCTCCTTTTGTTATTAACATATTTATAAAAATACTTTTGATCATCCTTTACAAAAGTGATCAGACTAAGTTCTAACTGAGCTTTCACCTCTCTGCTTTTCTTTCTGCATGACCTAACAACATCCTTAAACACTTCCTGAGTTGTCTTCCCCTTATTCCAAAGGTGATACACTCTCTTTTCATCTCTGAGTTCCTGTGAAAGCTCCCTGCTCAGCGAGGCTGGTCTTCTCCCCCACCGGTTCATTTTCATTGTCTCTGTTCCTAAAACACAGAGTGTTCATACAGGTACATTTAACTTAGTAATGTTATAAAGCAAACACATGTCTTTGATAATATGATTTCAAAATGCAAATGGCCATTAATAATTGTACCATCCAGTGCTTTTCTGCTGCATATTAAATTTATTTAGGTATATTTAATTGGTTTTATTTTTAATTTGAAAACATTCTCTTCTTCCTGTTCATAAATTATAGAATTATGATTTAAATTTATAACAAACTTGTCATGTAAATTATAACACTAAGTTCACTTACAGAGATTTTAATTAAGTTTATTTGTGCCTCCTCATTTAAAATCTTTAGGGCTGGTGTAAACCAGTAGACATCTACTTACTTTTGCAGCAGATCTAAATTTGAAGTAAAGAGAGAGACTTACAACGTCTCTATCAAAATAACAAAATCACTTTTGAGTCTAACTCACTTCATACTGCAGTAAATTAGATTTTTAAATCTGAGTGACCAAAACTCAGAATGCAGAAGTCCATAGATTCCCAATCATGACCATGGCAACTCCTGAGTTTATTCAAAATTGAGAAATGAGTGTTGCATGAAGTTCTCCGATCAGCTTGAGCATTCTTGGCTGTATGGTGATGGCAACATGCTTACAGCATTGCCAGGAGTGGATACTGTGCAGTGTAGGTACATAGACACACTACATACTGTCCAGACCCAGTATGTGAACTCCTGCATCATTCTGCATCTTATCATGCAAAGATGACAAAGCTTATTTTTATCCTCATTTCTCTCCAGTGTGCACGCAGGTATTGCAGGGAAGTTCTGAGATACCATGTTTGCATGATCGATAAAAGACTAATATTCCTCCAGCAACCTCAACTACTATTTTGATAGTGATATGCCAGTACTACAAAGAAATTAGCAGGTAAGAAGAATAATTTCTTCACTTTTGCATTGCAAAGGCAAAAGTAAATTTAGTAACTTCTGGAATTCAAGTCATTAAGCCACAGAATGCCAAAGCAGGATGAAGACGTAACCTACGCTTTGTGGAAATACACCCCTCTTCTTTGGATGGGAAGGATAATTTGAGCTTTCTCTTCTTGAATGCAGGTGTGGTAAATCCAGTTAATAGTGCTATTAGACTCTGTAATTTTTAAAAAAACACTGCTCTTTTAAAAGATTTTAAAAGAAGTCGAATGCAGTCAAAACAAGATAGTTTGATATTGACATGTTTCTCATTATGTGCCTAATAAACAACAGTGGTTCCTGTTAACACCTTTGTACTTTGCTTCATCAAGTTTTGCACACATCCCTCAGAACACAGCTCAAAGAATAGTTCAATTAACAGAGAGGTGCTCTGGTGACTATCTAGTTCGGTACAACTTTCAAATACATCTGCAGAGCTGTGGTCTACTGCTACTGCCTGGGAAACAGGCTCAGTTATGAAATGACACAATGGAAGAAATCACGGGCATAGTTACAGAGAAATACCAAGTGTGTCTTACATAAAGCCATCCCTAGAAAATGTTGTAATCTAAGGGTTAAAAACGTTACAAAATGCTGAATGTGAAGTCCCTTAGGATGGTTACAAGAAAGAGGCTACAGCCTTTTTCTTGTCTTCCTGTATTCTACCAAAGCGCTGCTATAAAGGCAAAGGTAGATGCACAAGTCGCTACTAACTTCAGAAATTTCATTTCCTGTCCATAACATTTTTTTTAAAAAGGAATACATTTATTAAATATTAAAACAATAGTTAAAAGTGGACATTGGGGGGTGTTATGTGGGTATATACAAACATTTTAAGCAAATACATGTACATAAATATAATACATCTGCTTAAGAATTTGACTGGTCCCTGGAAAACAGTACTTTTTAAAAGGAAAAAGTTATAAATGTCTGTCTGGTTGGCTTTTTATGCAAGAAACTATATTTCTGTTTTGTTTTTCATTACAACCCTATTTGTATAATCTGGGATATATAAATATTTATAAATATGTATAATTGGAATACGAGGACTCAATATCCCTGTACCAAATTCAAATACCTAACCCAATTCTGCTGTTTAAGAGGTATCAGGATTTAGACACATATACTGAAAATGCTCATTGCTATTTATCCCTGACCATTTTTCCCCTTCCATGCTGCAGAAACCAATCCCCATTTTCAGCATATGCTTAGAAAAACATTTCAAAGAAGCAACAAGCCTTTCCCAATGCTACTTTTCCTGACTTAACCACATTACCACTCCTTCATGTAATTTTAACTTACTGCCTCAGAACATAAAAAGCAGACCACAGCATTCAGCTGTGGATGTCAGCTGCCCTGGCTGAAGTGGTTAGATCAACATGTCATGAAGAAGCATAAACCTAATGGATGAATGAAAGGATATGAGCTTTTTCTTAAAGTAAACCTCCAGAAACCCCTATTATGGCAGAGAGATTAAGGAAGTTTCCTTTTCTGTACATAATTAACATGTCAATAATATATGGGTAGTTTCATCTGGGCTAAGAAGGACCAACTTTTGAACTCCTAGAAAATAAATGAGGGTCACTGCTAAGCAAGAACCTACACAAAGTTGCCTAAAGAATTCTTTTTCTATGCTTTTCTATCTTTCTTAAGATAAAAGAATCCATAGTAAGTCACTCAATAATGAAATTGCCATGTTAAAGTTCACCAAAATGTGATGTACTCAATTTGCTTAAACAGCCTTGTTAATTAACCTGTTTCTAAAGGACAAGCAACAGTTTTCTCAATGTCATTTTTGTTCTCAATTTCAGAAGACAAAGAGCAGAATAACAAAGATTTTTTTCTCTAATTTTGTTTATTTTTTGGCTTAGGAATTTTTTAGTATTATAAAAGCAGTGGGTGTGTTTTGATACTACTGATGAATCTCACCCATTCCCTCACACTCCCAGCTGCCCACACCAAAGCACACAAACACCTCACTTTTATAGTGGAAAAATAGATTGTAATCCCTCTGACATGACAGGAATAGAAAGTTCAGAGGCAAAACCAAGCATTAGAAACTATCTTTTGTGATGCATAAAATTATCTGAAAGGAAATACACCTCAAGCCACAGTGAAAATTCTCCTGACACAAGAGTCAGCCCCTTCCCTTTTTTCACGGGAATTGGTATTGAGCACTAGAAGACGCACACACCATTGCCCTTGACTTTTGTGCAGTGTTGGGGCACTCCATGTTCTCAGACTATCCAAGTTTTTTAGCCCACACCAACTCTTTGGTACGGTGAGGCTTTATGCTCCCCACTCCGAAGCATCTTCCTATCCAAGTGACAAATTNGAAATAGAGTGGTTCTGGTTCTGGTTTCTTTCACACAGATAGATATAAAGTTTATTGCAGGAGGGATAAGGAAATTTCGACACAGTGCTAGGATGACATTATTCTGTGTATTGCTCCACTCTATTTCTTTTGATTTAATCAGTGAAAAATGCTGTATTTTACACAGCTTCCTTATAAAATTTGATCTAACCCAAGCTCACAATAAACTAGACCAAAATTAACTTCAAAGTTTTGCTAATTTTGTCCAACTTTGTCCTGGATAATTTAAGCTGGAAACAAGAGGTGAAATTCAATAACCAAAGCTTTTTTGCGTGATTTGTAATTCAGAGGGAAATTTTGCACTTTCCAGGGCTCTGTGATTCTACTCTTATAATACAGTGGTGCATGCCTTCACCATCCCAGGACAAAAATTCCTAGCTGACAATCCTATTCCTCTAGGTGACAGATCCCCTTGGACTGAACCAGAAAAGGCTGTTTAAAACCCATGTGAAAACATTATTAGTCCCTTTCCAAGCAAAAGACATTAAATGTTGCCTATCATCATGTTGTCAAAATGATTATTAATTATTTCTATATGACAGTTCCTCTTTCGCTTCAGTAAGCTTTAACTAATGTTTTTTTAGTTAGCATATGGCTGTCACAGATATTTTTCAACAGAAGAGCTGAAGTCTTGATCATACAACTATATAGCCACTAACTTACATTTCTGACGTCCTAGGTTAATAAAGGTTTCTCACCCCTAGTTCTCAAAGTTTGGGTCCAATGATCCATATATAATTATTTTTTATTAATTATTCTGCCAAACGTACGGAAATGCAAAGCACTCTCTTTGACAAGTACAACATAAAATGTGAAAGCACAAACCCCTTGCCTACCAAACCCAAGGCAGCTGTTCATGGGATCACTGGCCACAGATACCTCACAGACTCTTCTCTTGCTGCACCTTACTTTACTGCTAGCCACCAAAAGCACCCTCACAATATTTTTTTCTCACGAAAATGGCATTTCCATAGAATTTGAAAGGTCTAGGAAGCCATCAGCTATCTGAAAGACAATTAGAACTATCATATCCTGAGTACTTCACAATCTAGTATTCAACAGAATCTTGCAGAAACACAAACATGTTGAATTAAAATATTTTCCTACTTTCTTCTTTATAAACTAGAATATTCTCCATTAACTAACAGAATTGGACAGATAAAACTGAAGGAGGAATTCAGCCTATGTTGCCTTGTACATTTTTCTTATGACTGTCTCACTAGCCAAGTTAAAACTTTAATGGCTGATGTGTATCACTAGTTGACTTAACATAATTTTTGGGTTTCTATAACATGCAGATGTCTAATCCCGAGAGCCATTAAGCATATAAACATTTTTAGCTCTAGGTTTGATACATGACTTTCGGCTGATAAATTTTCGAAGTATCTATTTGTATTTGTGCCAAGTAGTCTGCCGTTTCCATACAAGCCTCCAGTTTGTGCATCAGCACTTTATAAATCTCCAAATAAAATCTTTCATGTTTATTTTTCTTAGAGAGAAAATCCCATTTAATAAGTATGGGCCTTCTTTCTTTATATGTATTTTCCTATTGAGATGGTATCTGTATTCTTTCTAAGTAATTTTGGTATTTGAGGTTTTTTATTATAGGAAGAGAGGAAATAAAAATAATGCTAAAAATACATTGCATTTCTATTGTGGGTTTTATCTACACATAGTTTAAAGCATATAACCATCATTTTTTTGTCTGATGGTACTGGGGAAAGACTAGTGTTACAAGGCTAGGAAGGGGAGAAAAGAGACTTTCCTGGAGTTGCAGCTAATATTTTGTCAGCACCCTGCCCTGATCTCCTAAAGGACACCCACTCCCTTATTAATAGTGTTTGGTGGCTTCCACTATGTGAGCTTCTTCAGGTGTTTAGTTTTTTGAAGTAAATTGTAAACAGTGTCCTTAGAGGATGTTCACAGATTTTTTATAATGTGTATATATTGATTTTTTTTCTCTCAGATATACGCATATTGGATGATTAATTTTCAAAATGTCTATTTGTATTTGTGCCAATTATAAATTCCTGTTTATAATTTACTCCCCCTCATCAGAAATGGGGGTTATTCACCTTCTGACACAGGAAGAATGTAAAACCAAGGTAGGAAGGGAAAAGAACGACACTTGGCAGCAGCATCCCGGGTCATCTAGAAGCCAGGCATCAGCCTGGCATTCAGTCAGTGCTCCACACAGTTGGGATATGAGATGCATGATGGCCTTGATCCTAGCTTTTCAGGCTCTATGCCCTTCCTGAACACCCCAGTAATCACAGAGCACTGCTTATCGCATTCAGTCCTGTCCTCACTGGCAGCACTATGGTATACGGTCTTGATGACATGGGCAGTAAGTGATGCTTCTGGAGTTAGCTTAGAGCCTTCTCCTTCATTTCTAACATATGTACATAGCTGCAGGGAGGATTCTAAAGGGCCTCCACGCTGCCATGGAAGCAACCATGGTTTTATCCTGGGCAACCTGGCTTTAAAATATTTAATCCAGGATACCTTAACAGCATAGCAAGAGCAGGCTTAGAGGCTCTGCATGTTCAAATATTTATGCTTCCTGGGTGAGTCTGGCAAGAAGTGCTGCCAAGTGTACTGTTATCAGTGTCCTACGCTGGCTAATTTAAAATTAACTTGGGCACTGCCTACATGAGTCGCAACATATTTGACCGAAACCACCATGTCCTTCCAGGCTGGATACCATGTTCAGGGAGAAGGTGGAGGTGAGATGAATCATTTTTAAAACCTGAGCTACTTGACCACCTGGAGAGACTGAGAGTGTGATTTAGGCAGCTGTATAGCAGCACTAGAGAACACCCTCACACAAGGGGGATGTGAAAGAGGAGCTCAACAACCATTTTGTAGAGTATCGGCCCTTGGGATGCTACTGGCAGCTGTGACAAAGGTGTGTGGAGGCTGGTGTTTCATGTATGTCCTCACAAGGAGTTCACAGACCTGTGGCTCATAGAGTAAAATTAGGGACATCTTTCCCATGATTTGGTAAGCAGGACAATAGTTTCTAGAAACTGGCATTTATCAGAAACACTTCTTTGGGAAAAAAAAACAAACAGTGAAGAAGTGGGAGTAGAAAATAAAGTGATGTGTGAATTTCTTACTTTGTCTACAGAGTTTTCTCTGGTTGTTACTCCAGAATTGGACCCTGATATTTTTGCTTGATTGTTTACTTTCGAGTGAAGACCTCTCTATTAGTGTTCAGAGATCAGGCTAAATTATGGAAAGATATCAAGCATCTTGGTGGGTACTTATTTACGGGATTGCTTCAGATGAACACACATTATTATAAACATAATTCACTCATTTTCCAGTGCCTTTCTAATAATGTACACAGCCATAACAGGCAGAATAAAAGCTTAATCTGGTTTTAGGTGAAAGCAAGTGCAGTTCCCTGCCACAGAAACTATCTGGCATGTAGGAAACCACAGCTTCTGCTCCTTGAGGATTTAAACTTAGCAGAGCCCACTTGGTTTCTGAATCTCTTCTCTAAGACTCCCTGCTCTGCCAAATCATGTTTTGTGTGTGAGTAGCGCTCCCCACTCATCCTGCTGCGAAACCAGCAAATAGTTTCATTTTAGACAAGACTATTTCAGGAGCAGGAGGAGTATTAGGAAATTTGCTGCTGAAAGGAAACCAAAAAAAAAAAAAAAAAACCAAGAAAAATGCAAGCAAGAAGTTTTCCAGGCAGCCGCTCAGTGCCGCGCAAGATTATCTCAGGTTTCCAGTTTCCTAGGAACGTAGTAACTTCCCCACGGGTTGTTTTGTGGGCG
This sequence comes from Sclerurus mexicanus, assembly GCA_013396755.1. Lineage (NCBI taxonomy): Eukaryota > Metazoa > Chordata > Aves > Passeriformes > Furnariidae > Sclerurus > Sclerurus mexicanus. Next base: position 1,054,873 of record VWZF01000628.1, on the reverse strand, counting down.
GTGTTTTTGAATATATGCTAATTCAGCTTTCCTGACGGGGAGCGGAGCCGTGCCCCAGTTGCACAGCCCTGCTGACAGCCGGCAGTGGCGAGCGGCTGCTGCGGAGCCGGGCCATGGGCTGCTGCTCCTGACAGCATCGCTCCCCTCCCGTCGGGGCGCCTCGGCACAGCGCTGTCCCTTCTGTCACCGGCGGCGGGGCCGACATGTGCCTCTGACCATGGAGATGAAGGACTCGGGCAGCGTGGTCCTGACAGCCTACCATCCCCACAGCCCGGCCAGGATCCCGGGCGTGGAGCAGAGCTTTGTACAGGATACGCCCCCCAGCCACTCGCCCACCAGCAGGTAAAGCCCGAGGGATGGGGACCGGTGCCATGCCCTGACGTTTCGCCGGCGTTGGACGTGTGTTTGGTGGCTGTGTGTGAGCCCGAGGGCATTTGCCACCGCTCGGCCACTTCACGAGCGCTTTGCTCCCGCACATTTGTCGCCTCCCCCGGGGAAGTGATTCAGCCCAGGGCTGCGGGTCAGGGCTGGGAGGAGGGGAGCGCGAGTGCTTATTTTAAATCTTCTGAGTCAACAGATCACACCAGTTTCCTGCCCGGGATACTCAACGAGACAATCCTCAGGAAAAAAAAGGCACGTGAATGAGGCTTCTGCTTAGGTCGTTTAGCACTGTATTACCCAAAGTGAGATGGCTGGGCTGGCTGAGTTTGGCGCTCACAAAGTTGATTCTGGCTTTGGTTTAGAGGATTTTTTAATTCCTTCTCCATTCACCCACCAGGTCAGGACCAGCCCCTGCTTTTTTTCTTTTCTTTTCCTCTTTTCTTTTTTTGTGAAATTGCAGATGCTGCTTTGCACACCCACATCCACACAGTGGGACACTGCATCGTTAAAGACTTAGTCTAAGTAGGAAAATTCCTTTGTGTTGCAGGAAATTAAGTATTGTCTTAACTAATGCGGTCCTGGGTACGTTTACCTCCTTGCCCTGTAAGAATGCCTGCATTTGCACAGTTCAAAAACTAGCAGTTTGGGCAATTTTATTGTTTTAGAAAATCTGATCATTCTCCTAAACGTACATGTCTGAGTTTTGCAATTTTGTCCAAAAGAAGTGGTATAAAAGTTCATACTGTAAAAAGTTGAAGAAAGTACGAAATGCTGCTTTGTGGCTGACTGAAAAAATAAGAACTGAAGTTTGAGGAAACAGTAGATGGCATTATCCACAGGAATTAAGCCTGTGTCTTCTCTCAATACAAATAATGATATTTACTTCATTTTGTTTATTTATAGCCCAATAGCTATTTTGTTTTAAATGTCATTATTTAGATTAGCTACATCTTCCTGTTCTTTGTGTGTTTCCCTGACTGTCTTATAAAGATAACTCTTTTGTTCTGCTAAACTTGTTTGAGAGCAGTACCAAAATACACAATTTCATGTTAAGAAAAGAAACAGAGTCTGCGTTTTATTTGCAGTAAGAATGGCATTTGCTACACAAAACAGAGAGCAGTGGTTTTGCATTGGGTTACTGGGCAGCATGTAATTTCTTTCCCTGGGGAGAGCACTAAACTCAATCTCCCTTTAAGTTTGTGAGCAACAGAAATGTGGTGTTTTGCTGTTTTTCTTGTAGGTGTGCTAACTGTTGTAAAATGTTCTTGAAACTTAAGCTCAGGTTGTATGCGGGTTTAAATCACGTACATCAATCACATGTGTATCACCTAGGAAAAGCAGAAGTGCAAATTACAGTTCCTGAAACAAAAAAAAACAAACAAAAAAGAGGATCCTGGCATTTTGATGAGAAACATATTTTGGAAGCTCCTGTCATGAGACAAAGCCACGTGTCTCTCTATATGTCTATATATCTGTAAGATTTTGGTGCTGTCTCCCCTTTCTTGTCCTCAACTTCCTGCGGCTGTCTAATAGCAATAGCCAGATTCCGCTGTATGGGCAGTCAGTGGCTGTCTGAGTTTCCAAAGCCTGTTCAAGAGAGGGATTTTATTAACCCAGCATGCAGTCCTCTGGAATGCAGAACCCATGAAGGCAAATGCACTGAGTGTTTTAGCAAATGGCAAAATAGGCTCTGGCTTAATCCCTACTTCATCTTCTGAGAACTCTTTCCTGGACTGCATTTTCTGTATAGTTTCCTCTGCCGCCATCCTAATGCAAGAAGTTTTATTATAGACTCTGTCTGGTGTTCCTTGATCCCTAGGGCAGCTACTAGCACTATGGCACGCTAACTCCTTAGTTCTCCAGGAAAATGATTCAAAAAACCATGAAAAGAACAGAGGTGTCACCTGTTTTTTGTTTGATAACAAAAGCAGCTGGGACCAAAAACCTGACTTTCTTCTGAAGTCAACTAGGTTAAGTTAGCTGTAGCTCTAATGAAGTCCATACTTCAAGTGTACATCTGTGAGAACAGAATTAGTCTTGTATATTAGCCTTTGACTTAATAAACTGCTGACCAGTTCTCTGTCAGCTTAGGAATTAGGATACTTCAGTTTCCCTCCTCTCCTCATAACATTCTTCTTGCTTCAGAGTGATGCACCCTTTATATCAGAAGAACAGCTCCATTCATCGGAGCCAGGCCTGGATGTGTCTTCCAGCTGTTTTCTTTTGCAAAAACTTTCACTTTGGGAACCTTCTAAGAAGTGGTTTCTCACAGAAAGAGGAATCTAATGCAGCCTCAGTCAGCATTTAACTGCACTGCTTCCCACCATTTTATCCACGCTGATAAAAGAGAAGGAAAGTTTTAAGTAACCATCATGAGCCCCTAAACAAATGAGTAACCTTAAACACTCTTTGCAATCCAGCACGCAGTTTAGAAGCCCATGGACACCAAAGCTTACACTAGCAGATGCATCAGACCATTTGTATTCACATCCATCTACAACTCTTGAAGGCCACCTAGGCAGGCTGTGTGCATGTCTAAAACACACCAGCAGCACCAGGATCGGCATGAAGTAGAGCAGCTGCAAGCATTTTCATTCATAAGCCCAGTGGGTCTATACTCCATTATAAGTTAGGGGATATTAGCTGGTGGGCTGTAGAGGGAACAGGAGAAAATTTACTTTAGTTGCTGTGAATGGAAGATGCATCAGTGTGCGAGGAAGGATGGAGAATTCATAAGAGTAATGAAAGGGAAAGCGGGATGAAAGTTTGGCTGCATAGGGATGCCATCACCAATTAGCAAAAGAGAATTCTAGCTTCCAAATGCATTGTTGGATAACATCAATAAAAAGGCTTAGAAGAGGGACCACAAATTCTGCCATTCTACAGAACAAGAGTTCATCAGGGGACTAAAGATAGCGATAATTAAATATCTTTGCCTCAGCTATCCATATTACTCAGTTATATCTTTCTTCTTTTGATTCATCTTGCAGACTTACTTAACCAGTTCTATACATAGAGTGAAACCTGAAAACTGCACTGTTGAGTTTCCTAGAGATCCAGAAGAATTTTCCAGCCAAACCTTCCTTTTATTCTGCTATTGTAACTAACAAGTTCATTTTCCATTTTTCTCATGGGATATTAAGGTCCCTTTTCTTTGCTTGCCATCTGCTTTACATGATTGCCATTGCTGATAGCATTTATTTTTACCCATGTCTTTTTTTTATTTATTGCTTGTGAGAACAAGGCGTCGGGGAGATCTCTCTGCTCTTTGCTTGGCATTCAGGCTAACTCTGTGGTATATGAGTATAGAGGGAAAGATTGCTGTTCTTGTGGCCCCCATTACTCTTTTTTAATCCCATTTATTAGAACACAGATGTCACAAGTACTGCTACCAAAGACACCAGAATATCGCACTATCCCTTTCAATACAGATACTGTCTCAGTGCAAAGGTGAAAGTGCTGATTTATGTTACTTGATGGCCAACTTCCCCATCCTCATTTCAGAGAATGAAGGACTTTGTAGTAATGCACAAACACTGTTCCTGAGTTGCATAGAGGAAAAGTGGGGCCATGGCCATATGTCTTCCTCACATCCCCTTTTTATCCTGTTAGGAGAAGCTCAGAGGAAACAGGCATGACCTCTATGCCAAATGGCCAGTGAGCTCTCTAAGGTAATTATGCAATTAGGGGAGGACAAAGCATTCCTAAGTGAGTCATGCTCAAGCTTTCCTTGACTTCAGTATGAGACTTAGAGTTCCTCAGCCAGTTTGCTACTAGCATATCTACCAGCAAAGAACTCATCTTGCACTGCAAATCACATACTTTCACTGCAGTGAGTGGCTGTTGCAAATACATGCATGAAATAAGGATCAGAGGAAAGAAAATGCACATTCATGAGCTTAGTTCCTGCAGAATGGGATTAGAGCAGCTTTTAAAATGTACATCAAGCCTTTTATACATGGAGCAACCTTTGTAATCAATATTCATGCAAAAAACATCATGTATACTACCAAATCTAGGAGCTTGCTACGTAGGTAAAGGACAAAGTGGATTTCAGTACCAGTGATCAGCACAGCCAAGACCCTTTATTAGGGTCAACTTTATTAGTCAACTGCAAGTCCGGTACTTCCAATGGTTTCAGAGAAATGCCTTTCCAATCTCTTTATATTCGGTGTATCTCCCTGCTCCTACTGTCAGGAGGGTGACTTTCAGGCAGACATCACTAAACTGTAGAGTCAGAAAAGAACGGGAGTAACTTCTGTATTGGTGTAAAGGTACTGTGTTGATTGAGTTACCTGCAGGAATCATCCAGGATCCCCACTCCCCGAGTCTAAGCCTCGAGATACTACAAAGATATGTCAGGGTGAGGTAAAGTGTCCTGAAATAATGACTGTGTCTCTGGAAGGAATATAACTGGAGGAGGGGCCTTTATGCACCAAAATTTGTCTTGTGACAAGAGGAGCTGTGTGTGTAGTTCAGATTTGAGCCCAACAGAAGCAGATTTTATCACAGTGAAGTAAGGTCTGTATTCCCTGAGGCAGGGTGATCTGGGTTGGATTTCTGTCAGCATTGATTGAGCAGCTCTCCCGCTCAGTTGTATACAAGTGATGTCAAGAACATTTTCTTAGTGATGCCGGATAAACAACCTTAACTATTTTGGATGTTTATCTCACTCTACCATAAACTTCCCCAGAAGACAAAAATAAAAATCTGACACCTTTTCCATGGTAAATCTTTACACAATTTGGGCCTCTTGCAGTAACTTGGACTCAAAAATTTAAAATTTTAAAATGTATTAAAACTGCTTAAAGAAAATCCCACAAATCAGTAGCTTAGGAAAAGTCTTCATGAGTACCAACTGGGCAAAAAAAAAATTTTGTAGAAAAGAAAGCTTCTTACAACTTATGTCAGCTTTCTAAAATATGATTTTTAAAGTATATTTTTAGAGATGCTAAGAATGATAATTCTTAATAAAATATTTACCAGGAGGATGCATATAAATAAGTCAGACAATAGTAGATACGCTTTTCCTGTAGGTTTTAGAAATACTTACAGCACGTCCTCTGGGAGCCACACTGAGGAATGTAGTATTTATAGCCAGTTCCTCATGTTATGGTTGAAACTAGAGTTGGCTTCTCTGGTTTCTTTTTAGTTTGGTGCTCCTGCTGCTCTCCCTGGTACCTCCATATGTACAGATAATGAAAAACATCTGGTGCTGTCCCTTTGATCATTTTGTTTGGTTGAGCATTTAGCCAGCTGCCCCATTCATTTTTAAGCAAGTCACTTATCTCTGATTACATGAGGTTTGGAGCTGCCTGCAAAAAAGAGTAGGACCTGAGAGCCCTGCATGCCCTACACAGACACAGTCAGATTGCATCTGGCAGTCTGACAGCACTGGCATAGCAAACCGCCAGGAATCAATAACCTTAGTGTTGTTTTTGCACAGGAGATTGGAATCAGTGCAAAAGTGCAGAAAACGTATAGTGGTGTCAACTGCAAGACACAACTGTGGGGTACTAGTAATAGTCTGGAGCAGTATCTGGTTAGCACTGTACAAATATAGAATCACATCCTGAAATAGTGCAGAGTATCCATAGCAAACAATCAAACTAACATCCTGGATTTTGGCTAGCCACAGTACAGCAGCCACTTGGCCCGCTGTAGTGCTTTGCTCCAGCTGGCCAGGCAGAGTAAGCCCATCTGGCAGCACATCTGTTGTAAGGGCAGGACCATGGTCTGTGTGGCCTTCAGATACCACTGTGGTAGATGAGGTAAAGACAGCACAGGAGGGAAACTCGGAGAATAGCACGCAGGTTCACATGCCAAGGTGGTTACTGAAGCCATGCATCCTACCCAGCACTTTGTCCTCTTTGCCTTCTTCCCACTTTCTCTCTCAGTTGAAACTGACTCACTTCATTCTGGTCTTCTGAGTCCTGCTTTATGTGCCAGGGCCTCAAAAGAGGGAGACAAAAAAAGAATGAAAGGGGATGGGAGGAAGAGGGAAGCAAAGGAGGACAGACGACAGATCACATTCACAGGTATGTGACCTGATTCTCCTGCTTGTGTGCAAATAAAAGGAGCTGGAGTCAGAAAAGAAATGTCTCCCAAAGGTTGTGGTGCGGTGGAGTGATTTACAGCTGGGTCTCGAGTCCCACCAGACACATGGGTTTTGGAATGGCATTTAATTGATGATTTTGAAGTCAAAACATGAAATGGTTTAAAAGACAGGTTGTTTGAAAAAGTGCCCCATTACCCTGAAGGACTATTTCAGCAGAAATCAGCAGAAGTGCTTGAGTTGGCGTCCCTTGTAATTAATGCAAGGAAAAGATTGATGGTCTGTGAGGGATCCTTCATCTCTATAATTCATTTTTTCCCCTACCTGCATCTTACCTTTCCAGACCCTCTGGAGGAGAGTTTCTGAGGAGAGTAGAACAAACATGGGAGCAGGGAGCCTATTATCATCTTGTTCATTTAAAGATGGTTATGTTGTCTTATTTAGGATGTTGCATGTAATACTCACTACTGTAAGTCTGTGGAGTTTTCAGATCTGTAAAATCATCTAGTTTAGGATGGACGTATGCTGGATGTTTAGGTAGGCGAAGGCTCAACAAAAGAGACAGAAATCTCTGTTACCTAAGTGTTGCTGTTATTGAATTTGCATCTCAGGACTGACTATACAAACCTTCTGTAACATCTCTTTGTGCAGAAGGTGCTCTGAGCAGATAATGACCAAAATAATGACCATAAGTCTTTTTGTGGAGGATAGAAGAGCCATAGAGAGACAGAGGGAAGTATATGTGCAAAACCTGTGTTGGATGTAAAAGTCCAGCTGGGTTTACATAATTTACCAGCTGAAAGACTAATAAAGCAAGAGGTAAGCCAGTGAACTGTGTTTTAAACAGCTATGGGTGAAACCTCAGGACATCAGACATCAGGTCACTCTCAGAGTTTGCTGCTAAAGATTAAAGAAGCTTTAGAGCTCTAAGTCCTCGTATTTTACTACAACTAATCAAAAAATACTAGCTTCCCAATGGTCAGATTTGGTCAGGGAATAATAAATCTATATAGGCCTGAATTTGAATCATGGAGTAGTATGCTCCTTGCTAACTACAGCCTGCAGACATCAGAGAGTCTGCAGTTACCCAGACTCTGGGGTAGTCAATGCAAACTCTAGGTATGGCAGCAGTGAACATCCTCACCACCAATTTCTCTCTCTCTGACTAATAAAAGCTGAGAACAAAATATTATCCAACCTTATTTCCTAGCCCAGTGATGATCATAGCTAGTGCTCAAGAGGGAATTTAAAAGTGAGAATGACAAATCCTTTTTAAGATGAGTATTAATATAAGAGCAAGAACTGGATAGTTGTAGCATTCAGTCTAATATGAAATGCTCTGTTTTATTCTAATCTAATAAAAGGTCAATAATAACTCTTGCAGTGAAGCATCAAGTGGGTTATGAGCCTTGTTTATGCACATGGACTGAATTAATGGACACTTAGGTGTAGTAATGAAGGTTTTACCTCTGAATTCAGTGGAAATGGAATCAAGTCATCAGAAAGAAATTTTTGTCAATATCTTTGCTTACAGGGCAGGTTCTGATTGGGCTATCTCTTTACTCAGCTCAGGGTGCTTTTCTATTTAACAGTATTCTTGCAGAATGGGACATCAGTATGAAGTCTTAGATAGTTAAGACATAATGGTGACTAGGTCTGTCTTCCTTTTGCAATACTTCCCTCTGTTACCCAAATATTTTGAAAACTTGAGTTCTAAATATTTGTCTGGATTTATCAGAGGTGATTATAAAATCTTTGCTGTAGTTACAGGTGAAACATAGAGCAGGGGAGCCTAGGGCATTCTTTGAAGATGCTTTTCAGGCTTGGCTGTCCTTGACCATTTCTGGGCCAGATGTTGCCCATATAGTGCATGTGCAAGGAAGTGAAAGGAAACAGTGAGTTTATCCTGATGAACAGAGACAAGGGAAGCCTTTGTACTCAAGCTGCAGCCGGAATTCATATTGTGAGGGCTCACTTTTGGAGAGAGGGTGGGCAGAAGGAAGCCAGGACAGCTAGCCAAGCACTGAAGAGGGGTCTTTTAGATATGTGGGAATCTTTTGTCACCTGCTGAACAATTGTGTCTACTTTATATAAGGCCCTTCTTAAATCTTCACTCAGAGGATGCATCTTGCCATAAGCCCCAGTGATCTGCTGCAATTCTTTGATGCTCTCCTGCTTGCTTGCTTTCTTCTCTCCTTCTTTCTTTCAGTTAGCAAAACCAATTAAAGGATGAGAATTTAAGGATATCATTACTGGGAATGTGAAGTTTATGGAAGTATTCCTTTATTCTAATTTACATGTGTGTGTATAATACCTGCAAGCCCATAGATGGAGGATGAAGCTTAAGGTAACCAACATGTCACTGACAATTCACAGAGTATATGGCAAACATTGGAATTACTTATCCCACAAGTCAAATATTAACTGGAAATTTCTTTAAGCATGTTTGGTCAAACCATCTTTGCCTCTGACAAAGAGTAGCAATTAAAAATGAACAAACACGCAAACCTACTGCATCACTTTTTGAAATACCTTCTTCATCATACAAGACCTCCAAGTTCTGTATTTAGGAAGCACACCACAGATTTTTGGGAGGTACTTTGATTCTGAAATCATTTTGTGTGGCTGAAATGCATTTCATTCTTAGTGGACTACATCTCTTACAGCTTTTTTTAAGTACTGAATTTGTTTTATTAGATTTAGCTAATCCAGGCCTGAAGTTAACTGCGCCATACTCAGCAATGCTGTAAGATTGTGCAAACCAAACACGCTTGCCTCAATCTACACTGAACACAAGAAAAATCTGTAGTTAATTACATTATGTGCTATGCAACAATGAGTCACTAGTTTCAAGTAATAGCTCAGCTGTATGTGGAGTTATTGTCATAGGATGTCCTTGGAGGCTCATTTTCTTTTTCCAGATTCAAACGTGGGGTATAATGAGAATGTCTATAATTAACACCATTATTGCTAGCAAGAATTCTAAAAGATATAGTAAGTTGTTATTGTCAGAGTTAACCTACTCCTACTTACATGGAGACTTACTGAATCAGGAAAGATTTGTATTGCTTTATTATTTCACAGTCCTTTTTTGTCTCTCAGACAGAGGACACTGGAATTAGTGTACTATTGGTATTTAAGGCTCAGTTGTGATGTCTGTATTCTGACATCTACTGAAAATCTGCATTGCAGGTAAAAAGGAACCAAATAAAGCAACAAGAAAAAAAAATTAAAACAAAAAAGGTTCAGTCTTAAAAGCAAGATAATAAATTTGTGGCTTTAGTGAATTTCATGATTAATGTATAATGATTGCACACAATAACTCAGAATATACTGTTATGGGGTGGCTGCAAGAAAGTCTGACCTCCCTCTGCCTGTGTCCAGGAGCTGTACAGCCACGTTAGCACAGAATTTTGCCCAAGCCAGCAAGCAGTCACAGTGACGCACTACCACAACTACAGGGCTTCTGGCCCTGGAGAGCTTGTGTCCAGCCCACTGACATGGTGGGGGGTGGAAACTTTGAAGGCTGGAATTCAAAGTGTTTGGACTAATGCTTCAGGACTGATAAGGAAAGAAAAAAAGGTATGTGTGTTTCTGAACAGGCCACTCTGCTGATTAATAGGTTAGGCTGGGTATTTTCAGGTCTAGGTGCATAAACAGCTATAAAGTTACACTGCACTTTTCTCGAATATGTTGCAGCCTGGAGGGGAAGTTTTATCCAGCTTACGTGAACCATAGCAGAATATCTTGTTCATTTGTGCAAATCAGATTCCTACCAGAGCAAAGCCCATGAAAATGGTGTGATGCTTGTGATATTCACTTAGAAAAGCTTATTGGCAACACTATGAAAGTATTCATCTTCTGAATGCCTGTAGATTCCAGGAGAACAATTAAGGGTACAGCAGTGATCCAGAGCTAGTTCTGATGAGTAAATTTAAAGACCATTTAAAATTTTTCTTAAGTTAGATTTTTTTCCCCTCTAGCTTAGCTAATCTATCTGAAGAGTTCTGATTTTCCAAGAGAAGTGAGCTTCAAATATCTTCTATTTCTTAAACAATAGGTCAGTCAGCATCTGAATGTTCATTAGAATCTCTTTCCTAATTAAATCTCAGTGGCTGCGTCAGAAATATGACTATATTCAGAGGCTGAATTGAACGACATTCAAACATGGTAAATAAGGTTTATAACCTTTATTCTTGAGCTGTCAGTTCAGCCTTTGGTTTCTGAATCATTTCATGGCATTGATCCAGAGCTTCAGTTATGCTGAAAAAGACATTGACCACTGCAAAAGTGGGTGGAAAAACATCATTCAGCAGTCAGCTGGGTATATCTGCTGAAAGTATGTCTGTAATTTTGTGAAGAAGATGGTGTTACTAAGAACAGATTGGTTTCTGAGACTGCCTTGAACCCAGCCAGCTGTAGTTAAACCCGCAAAGGCTGACAAAGTGCATTCTTAATTATAACAGTGAACTGGAAGGCTAGATAAAGTTACCTCCTTTGAGACCATTGGTGACGAGTTTCCATCACTGCGATAGATTTTATATTTCATCCAAACCAAAGGGAACCTCAGGCTGTGCAACAATGGGAATGACCCAAACGCTGACATGATACATGTCTGTGGGGCTACCCCAAAGCCATATCCCATGAATTCACTGGACAAAGCAGCAGTGGTAACATTTGATAGGCAACCTTTAAAGACTTCGAATAAATTTAAGCTTAGTACAGGATTCATCTTTGGAATGAAGTACAGAAATTTGCACCAGGTACCAGAAACAGACAAGAAAATAGGAGGAAGTGGGAAGAGTTTTTTCTGATATCTTTAGAGAAAGCACAAGTTTATGGCTGTGGCCATCTTCACAGGGGCTCAAAACATTCATTGACGTCAATATACTTAAGCAACTGTATAGCTGAAGATAATAAGCTTAGTATTTATTTTTCTGTACTTTTGTATGATCTATATTTAGTTAAAAACTTAATACCACTTTCCCATCATTTTTAACTACCTATAAAATGAGTAATGCCCTATAATGTGGTTGCAGCAGACCAAATTTATCATCTTCTGCAGATCTCTTGAAAGCAATGAGTAGGTCTCAGGGTTAAACAGCAAACAACACGTACTTGTGTACAGTGAGACGAGTGACATATTCTTACAGAAGGGGAGGAAACTTCCTAATCTTTAATATCAATTTTATATTTGATGTAAAGAGTGTACTGACTTTGCAAAACTGCTGCATTTTATGTTTGGGAGATGTAATGAAAAATCCCGTTTGCTTCAGCTAACATTTCTGCCAACCTTTCTCACACTTAAACTGTGCTACCTAAAGCCAGAGAGACAATACAGTGCTCTGTACATGACACCTGGAAAATCCTGTTTAGAGTTACATGGTGTGATGGGCTGATCAGATAAGTCACATCTGTAGAGAGGACATGTTTGTTTTAACTGTTGAACTGTGCAGGGCATAGAGAGTTGAATCTTTGGGTAATTGACATCTCATCCCAGTTAAGGTCAGATCTAAAACTCCTGGTGACAGTAGGCTTTGAGCTTGCCTCTAAAGATCTAGATATCCTGTGTCAGTACTCTGCAACTGACTGTATCTTTGATACAAGTTACAGAGTTTCTTTTTGGTCATTTATCCTATTCACTCGATTCTCTTATTTAGAAATTCTTAAAATCCATGCATTTATGAATCAGTTATCAGTTGAATATCTCTGTAATTACATTTCTACTGAATCCACTTTGTGCATTTATTGGACTTAGATAAAAAACAATAGACTTAGCCAAAACCTACTGAAGTACACAGGAAAGATAATTGAGTGGGGCACTTCTGTAATGATCACGCATGATGGAAAAACTTAGCAAGTTCAATGGGATATTTTTCCTTTTAGATTCATCACAGTCACTTTTTTGGATTGCCCTCAGAGAAATATACTTACGAATGGAAATATTATCACAAGTCAGCACTGGACCCAAAAATCCAAAGAAAACAATGAAGCAACACAGACTTTCCTTCCTATTCTGATTGCATCACTGGAACCACTGCAAAATAAAGGGATTTTGTTTGAAAAAACTTCCTTCTGTGTTTTTTACAGTGCTGTGTGTCTGCATTCCTGTTCATTTGTATGCTTGATTAGCTGAAATCAAATACAGTGAAGCAGATCTCCAAGCAGCTAAAAAAACTCCAAGTGAGCAATACTAACAGCAAAAGAAATATTCTGCGTTGCAATCTTCACAGGCATTGCTGTGCAGAAAGCAAAAGGGCTGACTCAGAATCATGTATGTGTTTTTCCTTCATCTTACTTTGTCATTATCTAACTGCTCAGAAGTTTGCTCTTTAGTGGACTTCAAAAAGCCTTGTGGACAGGTAACAAAGGATGTACTGTTTGTGTCTCTGCCTCATGTATAGCAATTCTCTGGTGGCAGCTGGAAAGAAACAGATAGATTTTGAGGAATTCTGTAAGTATCAAGCTGTGTGATTTTTTTTCCTCTACTGGTGACATTCTCTGTGCCTTTGGTATTAGTTTCAACCTTAGATGAGTTGGTCTTTTGTGGTTGTGGAATGAGTCCTGTAGATTTTAAGAAAGAGGAAGGTATTTTGGTCTTTGCAGTTGATGTTGCACCTTCTAGAGATGAATCATTGAATTGATTCTGATTATAGACATCAATTCAAATGAATAGAAATATATATAGATATAATTAAAGGTGCCTGAGATAAGAAGATTGGTGGAAATTTATGTCATTCTATCTGTATCTTCAGAATGTGTAGCTTATGTAAAGATAAAATTAAATAGTACAGCACAAATCAGAACCCTAACCAAGAAAAATTCTAATAATTAGAAGAATATAAGGGACTACAGAAGAAAACTCCAAATTTAAGGATAAATGGCAATTAGTAGAGGAAATAAGAAGTACCTAACTGAAAAATAAGCCATACCTAAGATCTACTTTGATGACAATCATGCTTTCATATAAATGCCTTTGCTATGCAGATGGGGTGGATTTTTTGCATTTGCCATGTTGTCGACAAAAACTTGGCTAGTCATTCTTTGAAAATGAGAATTGTTTGACAGCACTGGAAGAGATCTTCCTGACTAGATACCCTTTTCCAATACTAAGTAGTAAAGTGGAGGACAGACTAAAACCGTGATGAAAGTAGATGAAAGATCATGTAAAATTCTTTAGCTGAAGCTTATTCCTGAATTCAGTGTTTTGTTTGATGTGGTGCTTTATTTAATTTACCGATTTAATCGTACACTTGTTGAAATCAAAGCTGTTGAAAAGTTCTGTGATTGGATTATGTGGAAAAGAAAGTTTGTGACTAGAATATTGAATAGAGATTGTTGAAATTCCTATTCAGAACTAAACAAGTAACTGAAACACACTGATGTCACTAGGTATTTCCACAAAGAAAGTGTAAGAAAATACACGTTCATAACAGATATGATGAGAGAAGTTTTTTGAAAGGTCAAGTCTCTGCATTTCTTTGATGCAACCCTTGAAATGCCTAAGGTCAAATGTTTTACTACACTGTATTTGAGTTTTGACTGCTGTCCTATACAATATGTAAATAGGAAAGTCCTGCTTCCTTGGAAATTATGATAAGAGAGTAACTTCTTGATTAGCTGTGATCTCATGCTACAATTCAATGTTTTTCTCACAAAAATGAAGTTGGTTTATTTTGCATGAAAAAAACAATCAGAGAATATCTTGAGTAGAAAGTGTTGACTTACATACTTGTACTGTCTGTACCATAGAAAGTTTTGTCATTTACTGTATTTCTAAGTACTTCAAGCACTTTTTCATTGATGGGCTGGTTTAACCCTAATGACAAGATAAATGAGAGCAGCTCTGTGGCTTCTCTGAGTTGCTAACTTTCTAACTTTCATAGGACACAAACTTTATCATAAACTTATTCTTTGTAGCACTTGCCCTGTGTTTCCTACATTGTTTGCTGGGCCTGATTTACACCTTATTATTATTCATATTCTGTTTCAAACAGAAAAGTTCTCTGCAAAATTATAAAATTTTACTGTTGTCACAGATGGACGCCTGGGGGAATTAATTGCATTGTCCAGTTGCTCCTGAAGAACAAACTTCTAAAGGCGACTTCTAAACTTGACTGTGGGATGTGCCAGAGGGTGCTCTGGGGCTCTCTTCACCCATTTCCCAGCTCAGATCATTGACTCAAAGTGTTACAGTGAGGCCAGAAAACTTTCCCTGACAGTTTTCAGAACTGTAGCTCTAAACTGAACGTATGGTCAGAAAGTGTAGGAAAACCAAACAAAATACCTGCCCACAGATTCATGTACCTCCTGGAACTGTGAAAAGTGCACCTACATGAGCGTTTTCTGGAGGAAACCTTAGAGGACTAGGCAGTTCCCAAATGCAAAATGGCTTGGTTTCAGTTTGTTGATTGTTTGATCAAAATTTATTGTCAAATTCCCACCAGACCCATAGGTGCTTTCTGGTAGTCAGCTATCTCCAAACTACTTTCATTCCCTCCTAGTCTATGAGGACTCAGAATCACAAGCAAGTTGCAGTGACAGAACAAGCTGCCACTTACACTGTGAGCTTTTATAAATGTTCAGGAACCTGCTCTTAGCACGTGACAAATAAAAAGTAAATTAACTAGACTTTTACTTCTTTCATGGCAGAATTACTCTGAATTCTGCCACATTTGCCATGGACTAAACTTTAACATGACAGTTAATATAGCTTCGTTGCCAACCAGGAACTTCTCCAGTGGTAGCAATAATATGATCTTTCTTAATTCTTAAAATCATATTAATCTTAACCTCCTTTCCCTGGACCAAAAGAACTCCATAACTACACCTAAGGAATAAATTTTCTTGGGTGATACGTAGATATAAAATAAAGGGGCATTAGGACTTCCTCGTGTCTCCACTACTAACTGCTGAGATAGGAAAGTCCATGTTTCTCAAAAGTTCTAGGCCATGGTAGTAATTTTTTATCTTCTTAAATAACAACACAGCATCAGGTATCCTCACTAAAATTATAATAAAGTGAAATTGAATTTATATTGGCCAATTCACTGGCATTATCATTCATCAGTGCAGGACCCACAGTACAAATAACTGAGAAAGAAAGCTCTTTGAGAACATGTGTTAAGTTCATCTAAAATGTCTCTCCAAGGCCAGAAGATTAATGCAGTCATGAAAGCAAAGTCCTGGCGCCTCTGTAAGCTCCTTTTCCAGTTGCCTGAATGCTAAAATGATCACAGAAATTTCCTCTTAAGTCTCACCACACAACTCACACGCGTGCATGGCTCCAACAAAATGATGGCTGCAGCCTGCACAGAAGTGCCCCTAACCTGCCTGGCAGCCAGTTGGCCTGCTCTACTCAAGGCTCTGAGGCTCCGACTTGAGCCTGGACTGCTCTGTCTTGAGAGTCAGCAGTGCCAGCAGTGCAGAAGCAGAGGCACGTGTCTCACTTCGGCTTTCTGTAGGAAAGTGGCTCCAGCTAGGATGGCTTCCAGTCAGGCAGTGCTCAGTTTCAAAAACATCCATGTAAAAGCTGGCATGTGCACAAATCACAGGTCCGAGGGAGTTCTGCAGATAGTTGTAACTGTGCTGGAAAGGAAAAAGTGGAAAGCCAGGAGCTTGTTTTAAAAAAACAAAGCAGCAACTCGAGTTTGATTTTCTTCCCACTGCCTTCTGGCAGGTGACCTCAGTGGACATATGAGTTCTGAGCACTACTTCAGTTCGGTTTGAATGCAATTTATAAACAGGCAGAGAGCTGTCTTCCACTGTTCCAGCTCAGCCAACCTACCTGTCCCATCCCCCAAAAAAATATCAAGTCATTGCAGTAACCTCTGATGTAGGCGTCAATGCTCTCAAATACAATAGCACACTCAACACACATTTGGAGAGCTCATTAGAGGGCAGAGTCAGCATTTTCCTTCCTTCAGCAGCTCCAGACTCGTGATGGTTCTTGTTCAAGCACTGCTGATTTAAGTTGAAGTTTAAGATAGAATCAAACAGCAGTTTTCCCAGCTCTTGTTTTAACTCCATACTTGTGAAAAAGTGATAAGGGGCACTTTCAGTACATTGCCCTCCTCTCTGAGTACACATGGATTGTTTTGTAGAAAAGGCAAAGCAAGAAAGGGGAAAAAAGGAGGGAGAGATTAAAATGCAAACCAAATAGCTTATTAATATGGCAAAGCTAACATAATGCCATCTGGTTTATGTCTGGTCCCTATTTGGAGCTTGATCCTGCCGGGTACTTAGTGCTCAGACTATTCCCTAGGGGACTCTCCAGAGCACACTTAATGTTTAAGTGCTTTACTGGATCATTGCCAATGTGCTGAGCACCTCAAAGGAATCAGACCTTGCTTGAGTTTTTTGGTTTGTAGAAAAAACTCTTTCCAGCTCTGAGCCCTGGCACTTCTATGTGAGATTTTTCTTTCTCCACTCCACTCCAATCCCCATATTTTTTATTCTGAATAGTTAGTGCCAAGCAGGATTAGGCCATTGGTTCCCCACTGTGGAAACTCCACAGTAGAGGCCACTGGCCTCTGAGGAAACTCCAGGGGACAATATTTTTGCTTGAGCTGAGGTCCTGCCTAGAGTTACTCAAAACTCCTTTTGCTCAGGCTATGAAAAAGAAAAACTTCACCTACAGAGCAGAAGGGAGAGTGTGTAATAAATTCTCAGGCATAGTCAGCATATGTTCCAAAGGGGCAATAACCTGTTAAATCAAATCAAAGAAGTCCCTAGTAAACCAGGACTCATGATGTGTCTGACAGCATACACTACATGAAATATTTCAAGTTGATAACTCAAAACATGGCTGTCAACACAATGTGAACACTCTGTGCACTCAGCTTCCATCTCTTTCCAATAATAGTGAATCTTTGGGAAGAGCTGCTGTAAATTACAATTCCTAAGCAAATTTTCAAATTTTATAACCAGTCTGAAGACTAGTGAGAAAGGGATGATGAAGCAGGCAGAGACACTTTTTGCTGTCATGGCAAATCTGCTCAAGCTTTTAGTTTCAGGGTCAGGCTGCATAATCCCCCTATCAGTGATCATTAATGCTATAAAAATCCTTGAGGTGTACACACTCACTGTGGTATGGTTTCTCCCGTGCTCCATCTCCATTTGTGCGTCCATATGTATGTGTGTGGGTGGACAGAGTGTGTTTGTCACTTTCGGTGCATCAGCTGTGGTGCCAAAGTGCAGGCACCCAGTATGTTAGCCATGTGGAAAACAACACTCTCCCGGAACACCACTCCTCCTCACCTGCCACTCCCTCACTCTCCACTTCCCCTACAACAAAATTTTTACCAGCACTGCAAACCTTCAGCTGTCTTCACATAGCTGCCATATTCTCTAAACAGCCAGCCAGAAAGAAAAACAAAGATAAAGGAAATACTAACCTCTTTTTCTTGGTTATAAAATTGGCCTAGGGCCTGAAAAAGACAAAGTATAGTCCTGGATCAGTAATTAGATTAAGGCCTTGTATATCCCTACATATGTCCATACCCTCTGAGTCTAGTAATCATTCTTCACTGGAGCTGAGCACTATGCCTCATAAGGGCCCAAGACAGCAGCTTTTAAATTGCCATATAATTGAATATGGGAAAGACTCTGACACTTTTTTTGTTATTGCTATGCTTTTCTTATATCCCTAACTTTCTGAGTCTATGCAGTGAGAAAGAAGCAATTCCATCCCTGAAATGCAGCTGTCTTAGGGGTATAAAATGACATTTTCTGCCTAAACTGCAACCAGGACGTGGCTAGAGAGCCCAGCGCTCTGCATGGGCACGAGTGGGCTGCAGGATCTTGATGGTAAACAGCAATTTTCAGTGTAGCTGATACAAAATACAACCTTTTGCTTCTGAGTCACACCTTCAGTGCATAATAACAATAATAATCGCAATAATACTAATAATAATAAAAATAAGAACAGCAAACATTTTCACAGCACACAGAAACAAATGCACAGGTGGCCTAAACAGCCGGCTGAAATTTCATGAGCACTGTAAACAGACCTGCTGTACATTGGAATTGGTCCAGAACACTAGACACAGCATTGCAGTCCTACCAAGAAATGGTCCCAGGGAATTTCCTGCCCGGTCTTCTGTACCCAAACCCCCAGTCAGGTGTTTGGGCATCTTCGTCAGATAGATGGTGCTTGTATGTGTCCTTTGTGGGTGACATCATCAGATTTCACTGCCTCCCCTTTACAAGCCATTGGCCATAACCCACCACTAAGTTATTAACTCATGTCCTGTAAGACATAAGTTGCCCTCCCAGCTCTTACAAGGTCACGTGAAACACTTGTCCATCAGACCATCTGAAGAGCACTGCCTGTGATTGCAACAGGTGGCAAAGGAGGCTGCTACGCAGTGTTGGCTGTGTTGTCAGGAAAACCTCTTTGAAACACTATCTCCTATCAAATATCTTGAATTCTCGCTTTCTCTGATCCAGAACTGTTCCAGTAGTCATAATCAGCAATTTTCTTCTGTCTTGCCAATGCCAAAAAACGCTCTGCCAGTGAAACCACTGGTGCTGGGGTCAGTACCAGCTGTTGCACAAACAACAGGGAGCTGAAGAGCTTTGATGTAGGAGACAGTGTTGCAAGAGGAAATAACTGTCAGATAACCATCTTGCAGGACAATATGAAACCTGCAACACTGTCACATGGATGGTGTCCTCCTTGGGCCTCCCAGCTGGGTTTGTGCAAGTGTGAGAAGGACTGGGAAAGAAGAGCTGGAAACTGGCCCTGAAGAAGTTTATTTCTGTATATTTCTGTTCATGAATACCAGGGTTCTGGGTGTATCTTCTTTGGACAGTGCTGTTGAAGCCAGAGATTTCTAAATCTTGAGAAAAGTCTTGATCTTGAAAGCAAGCAGGAAGGTCATTCAGGCTTCTGAAGGCATCTTCATTTGACAAGGAGTATGCCCATTTCCCAAGCAGATACAAATGCCTTTGCAGGCCTGAGTCTCCACTACCTTCAGCCATTCAGACCTGCGCAAGTAAAAGCAAAGCAGCACTTTCAGCAGTAATAGTGATGGTCTTGGTTCCTTAGGTGGCATGGACATGATTTTGGCTGCAGTGATTGTGCCAAGTGCTGAGTATGGTGGGCTCTAAGTCTCTGGGTTGAAGCCAAGCAAGGGAGTTCTGTGGCCTCAGCTACTGTCACTGTCTTAATGCTCTGTGGCAATGGTAAATAGCATTACATTTACTTTTAAGGAGGTGCTGCTGCACTTTTTTTTTCTTTTTAAACCTCATGTTAATATTTTCAAATGTCTTACATTTTTAATTTTTTATCTGGAAATGTCTGTGATGATTCGTAGTGGAGTGGATAACATGGATTCCTTCTTCTGAACTTGCTAATAGAAGTTTGTTTTCTCCTACCCTCTATTTCACTGCATTGTACAAGACAGGCATCCCAAATTCTCCCTGACTGCCAAGACCAGTTCTGCTGTCGTGTCAAATAATTAACAAAATTTTAGACTAACCTAATATTTATGTTATACACGGTAATTAGATATGTCTTTGACTTATGTTTGTTCCTCTTTAAAGGAATGAACTTGGAGATAGGCCATTTGTAATGTCCTGAGTATATTTAGAGTCATAATTATGTACAGAAAGTAAAAACTTCTTTTTTCCTTTGTCTGTTTGTGTCCAACAGAATTTTCAGATGCAATGCCTATTTAGTTAGGGCTTTTTTTAAGTCCTGGTACTGGAACACATTTCGTGATTTACTGTCCCACTCAAGTAATATTGCTGATTAAATTAGCATTACCTAGTGAGTGAAACTAGTAAGGTATTTTGTTCAAATTAAAACAACACCTTTAAGGAGAAGTGAATTGGTTGACAGACCATTAGAAATGCAGTAGAAACCCACCCCCGTTCTTAAAATAAAAGTTACTGGCCAAGTGTGAATCTAGAAGTTACTCTTGAAGTCACATTCATGAAGAACATCTGTTAATATAAAATTATCTCTGATATATGTCAATGATTTAGCTGTAGTTAGTTTAGAAGTACCTGGCTAACATCGAAAGGAGGAGGGAGAATAAATGTCTTACATTTGGTGATTAGTAAGCCAGGGCTTTTACCCATTGCTTGGCTTTGTTTGGGTTTAGACAATGTTCCTCTGTTTTCACTCCAGCTGCAGTAATCCTTCAGGCCTTGATGTCATGCATTCTGGGTTTTCTATACTCTCTGTAATAATCTTTAAACCCTCAGCCCACATCGTATGTTATGAATATTCCTGTTTTGGAGTAGAGAGACAGGCAATCATTTTAGACTGCAGAAATGCTACCCCTGACATTTCCATGTGTGTCAAAGATGTGGAGCAGCATCAAGCAGAAGAAGTGCAGAAGTCAAGTTTGAAAGATGGTTTGGGATGAGAAAAAGAAAAATAGGAAGGATCAGCAAAAAATATTTCTTTTAAGGGTCAGAATTCTACTGCTTTTGAGGGGTGATCCAAACCATACCTAGAAAAACCTCTTCAAGGCAACACCTGGTTCCAGGACTAAGAATGGTTGGAACTCATAACTGAGGGCTGGAGCATGGTTGGTGGTTGGAACTAGGTGATCTTTAGGGTCCCTTCCAACACAAACTATTGTATGATTCTGTGATTCTGTTGTCAGGCTATTGTTGCAAAGGAGGAAAATGGTCCTGGCAAATGTAGGAAATGGTAGCGTTGTTACAATCAGCTCAGGTCCTTTGTTCCAGGTGAAAATGCATCACCAATACTGGCAAGTAATTATTTTCTTCTTGTCACGTGACTGATAGTGTTTGTTATTCACATCCTCCTAAGTCAGTGACTTCTTCCAGGCTCTCATCTTTTTATTCCTGGCCTTTTTGGTTTACTTTGAAAGAAATGATGGCTCTTTGGGACACTAAGTGGCTTCCTTAGGGAATTGTATTGTAAATCTTTGGGATTAGGATAACTAACTAACAGCTTGTCTATGATATAATGCAAGAAGCAATACAGACCTTTGTTGAAGGGTCTAATAGGAGAATATTGTCAAAGTCACCTTTGAAAATTTGACTGAAAATTAAGGGGACAAATAATGTTTGTCCAAAGATCAAAGAGCCGCCTGAGAAAAACTTCTGTGTCCACAAATTCATCACATACACAGGTCCACATACTGTTTCCAGTGTACATATGGCCCTGGCTTGCGACTATCACACTGGGCACTGGAAAACAAGCTCAGTCCTTTCCTGCTAATTTACCAGTGGAGGAGGGTTTTTTCCACCAGGCAAGTTCATTTGTTAAGGTGACCTTCGCAGCAAACGCCGAGAGTTACTGCAGATAAAGAATGCCGCCTCAGCGTGTTTCCGAAACCCAGCTCAGCGGTCTGCAGCGGGCCTCCTGCGAGGAGGCACAGGGGCACTGCCAAACAAAACTCTTCCTACAGGCACTGCAAGGGTTTCTCTGTTCCACAGCTTTCGTAGATAGTCGCTGCACATTTTGCAATCCTTCTTTTGTCATGCTTCATAAACTCTCTTTTCTTGCCTGACTGGTTTTATGTCTAAATGGTCTTGAGGTTAAGTATTTTCTTCTGAAAAATCCCTATTCTGTAAATTAATGGTCTCCTAGGCAGAGCTAAGATTGCACTTAAATCTTAATCGATCATGGATGTAGGTAGGACATTTCACAGATCCTCCACCAAAGCCCAGACAGAAGATCTTTAGAGATCTCCTAAGAGAAGGTTTAATCTTCCATGGCATCTGAGGAGCTGATGTCAAGTCTGGACTGCTTGGCCATGAAGGACTATTTTCTTCCTATCTACATAGCTGCTTTCAAATACATCACTTTAGGATATTGCCACTTTTATGCCATGAAAAACAAATCAGATTTGGAGCATGTGTGCTAAATGAATCCCAGTGTTAATGTAAGATCCGGCTTGGAGAAGAGCCTCTGTTTTTTTCTCACTACAGCTGGAATAGATCAATGCATAGAGAGTCTGGAAATAGCAGCCATGTTTTAGAAGAAACCACCACATGATTAGGATCATGCCAGTTTAATTTCTGTGGAATAATTCATCCAATGCTAATTATTCCAGCTCCTTCCTTGTAGTTTTATTTTCATGCCTGCCATATGACATCAATTAGACAAGTCCTTAAAGCTATTCCCCAGCAGCAGTGACCTGTTAAAACAGGAGACTGTATTCGGAAGTGGGACCCAAAAGAAAAAAAAAAGAACATTTCTTTTTCAAGGGGGGGAAAAAAAAAAGTTTGGGTTGATCAGAATAATCTGTGTAACATATTTTGAGCCAAGGGAAAAAAATAGGCAAAATTTAGAAAAAGCAATTCCATTGCAACATCTTCTAAATGAACTGTTTTCTTTCTAATTTCTGTGGACTTAACTTTCAACAGAAAAGTAAAACAAATCTCTGAGATCAAACTGTTTATTGTTCTCCTGAATTTCTACAGGAAAAGAAAATGTCTTTGTTTGAGATTAAATGAAGACTTTGTTCAATTATTGGTTTGGCCAAAGCCCTGAAAAAAATCAGTTACTTACATAGCTAATTGTTTATGACTGGTTATACCATTTAATGTTAGAAAAAGAATAGCATGAAACCATGTGTCAATATTTATCAATTGCATGACATTCAGTATATCTGCTGAAATATTTCATCATTATGTCCCATATATGAAATTATTTCAGAATTAGTTTTGAACAAACCATAAAACAGAATACTCAAATATGAATAAAGATGCCAGGGCAGACAGATCTCTGTGTAACGCAAATCCCAATTGGCTTTGGAAGGACACCTGTATATACGAGTTCACCACTGTTTATTTTTCATAGGACAGATCTGATTAGGGCTGACCACCATGCTGGTCTTGAAAGAGTGAAGGCAAAAAATGATGTTTAAACATATTTACACAGTTTTATGGCAAGACTTTTGACCTGAGGGTTTGTTTAAAATGAGTTAAAGAAAACACTGTATTTTTGGAGGTAAGATTTGTTAAAGTGCACAGACACTGCAGGTAGAGGGTCACACTTCCTTTAATTTTAAATGTACCTAATGCTTAGTGAGCACTTACCCACTTCCAGCATCTAATAGTTCTCTGGTGAGTCCTTCACTGGCCTTTCCCTTTATGGACAACAAGAGAGACTTCTCATCCATAGGCGAGCTGAATTGCTCTTTGGAGGTGACTTTTTTTCTACTGGCTGTAAAGCAGGAGGCTGTGGTAAGCAGCATCCTAATTCACTCATCCTGGTTCAACACTTAATGTTAAATGAAAAGATCCAGCATTTATTGAAACATTGGAAGTGTTTTAATTGCCGGCAGCAGCCAGAGGGAAAATACGTTGATTGCAAATTGCTGCAAGTGAGCCAACGTCTGCTTTCTCCTCTCCCTCCCCAACAACATTTTTCTCTACCATAGAGGCAGCAAGCTGCAAGGGACATTAGTTGAAAATTTCATATTTACAAAATGCAACCGAATGTCACCTTATTTTCTAGGAAAAACTAAGTCACTGTTACCAAGGCTTGTATAAATTCCATCAGATAGCAATTTTGGGAAAAGGCAATCCAAAAACTATATTTATATGACTGTTCTGACAAAGTCTAGAATGAGGTAAAAAAATAACTCACATTTCTTCATACAGCAACAGCTCAAGGAGAGTAATAGTGGGGGTAGGATATCACTTCACTAAAAAAGGGAGAGAACATCCTTGAAGGAAGCCAAGAGGGCAGCCTCACAACTATTCTGCCTGGAGGCTGCCTCTGAATGCCTGCAGGACGTAACACTGTAGAGATATTTAGTGGGGATGGTATGGACTAGCATCATCACATAATTTCAGGCAAAGCAGCCAGTCAGTTTCTGGTTGCCACCACCATCAGTTGGATTTGTAGCAGGAACAGCCCCACAGTCATGCTCACTGTTTTCTGCAGTTTGTCCTTTAAAGCATGACCTACCAGTCCCTAAACAGATGTACAGACGATGGTAAGTTAGCAGAAGTTTTCAAAATTTTCAAGGATTTGAAATTTTGATCATAAAAGTTCACCAGAAGAAAGAAAGGTGATGTTAACTCCAGTTTAATACATAGAGCAACTTTAACTTCAAGATGAACTGCAAAACAAAGCCACTTCTGGTTTTGCTCTTTTCTGCCCCTTAGGATATCTGTGTCTGATTCAGGAAGTCCTTTCACTTCTCTCTCCTTTGTTTCAGTTTTTGGTTGGGTTTTTTTTTCTTTCTCTGATTAAATAACAGGCTTTCTTTTCCCTCTGTTCTGCTGTAGGGTTTTAGCCATGTCTTTGGAGGAAGTGAAGGATGTCAAAAAACTTATAACCAGAAAGTCAGCTTTTCCTCCTGTGTTTCAGGCTGGAGGAATGATAAGAGGAATGCTGTAAAGTTGACAGACCCATTTAAGTATTTCAATGCATAAACAAAGGTTGGAGGGAGGAAGTAAAGTTTGACCATTTCATATGTTTTCCATGCTCAAGAATTATTTCTCAGTACTTCTTTGTCAGCATTAACTGCCTGTGGTAGGGAACTTTTTTGCACAGTGTATTTTCTCATCCCCTAGCTGCAGCTCAAAACCATCCCTGAATATCACGGTTTATCCATCTTGTGGCCACAATCCAGTTCTGGGCCACTGATCATACAAACTTGGTGAGTGTTTTTTTCAGTATTCATCTAGGTCCCCACTGATCATTTCCCTGTAACAAAAGCAATAAAGACTTCCCCATAAATACTAGAGTTCTTAACAGCTGTACTCTGGCTCACTTCACCTTCCTCACTGGCATCGTACACTACATTTCTGTGGGTGGAGCAGTTGTCTCCATGCAGAAAGAGTTCTCATTAGTTTGCATGTGGACATTTATGATTTTGTGCATTATGCTAGTGGCAGTGTCTCATATTCCTTTAGAAGAAAACACATAGACTGGCTCTGTCTTTTTCTGAGCCACCCCACAGGGACTCTCCTGAATTACAATGCAGCTTAGTGCTGATTACTTTTTTATTTCTCCTCTTAAGAAACGGATAAAAGGTTTAAGTTCTGACACAAACAGGAAAACATACTAAGAGGATTTATCCTGAAGGCATCTGCTCTTTAAATAGTGATGGAGTAGTGTCAGTTTCCCAGAAGGGCCAGAAGCTCCACCACTCTTTGTTCCCAATGCCCTTGTGTGACTAGAGTCAGAATATCCTATCGCAGGCTGTCAGATAACTACCAGAATATGCAGCGTGATTATCATAGGCTGAGGAGGGACTCACTGCTACTGGGAGCATGAAAAAGTTGGGTTTAAGAAGGACTCTGCTCTGCTCCTGTAAGGATAACACCAAGGCTCTATTCTGCTCCAAGGTAAGACTTTGTAGAATTTACTGAATCAGTAACTTCTCAGCCTTCCAGACCCTGTTCCCTCCCTCTTGCTTTCTTAAACAAGGAGCGACAGGACGGGGAGCAAGCTGCCAGAGTTATCACTTGTGGAATTTTCCAGCTTTACCAGGCAGGAAAGGGGGGACAAAGAAAAAATGATCCACTGTAGAAAAACAACTGGACATAGTGCAAGTGTAAGCAACTTCAGGATGGGCATATGCATGGCTTGCGTTGGCTCAAGCCGTATGAAAATATGGTCAAAGAGTCTTATTAACATCAACCTTTTTAAGGTTTTATTAATAAGTGTGCTTCTGGAAAGTTATCCTTTTTATAAGGCAGGTTTTTTCCTCACCATTTATTCTGTTTTTAAATGTGTTTCACTGGAACAATATTCTAAAGAGAGAGGAATCTTAACTTCAAAATGGATTATTCACAATTTTCCCCATTTTTGCTTTCATTTGATTTGGGGTCAGAAATTTTCCCCTTTCAATTTTTGCCTTCTGATATCATACAGATGTTTATGACAATTACATGTATTTCAGCTCAGTGTCCTGGCCAGACTCTAACTTGCACAAGTAGAGCTTCATACAAACTAGCTGTAAGGAAAGGAGAAACTTAAGACATTCCATGGGAGAAAAGCCAGGTCTGACAATTGAAGTGATGCATTCATAGAGATTGCTCGACTAAATGAGCTAAAGCCTTTCTACATTCACAAATATATTATATCTTAATCTTCATTTTTCAAATTTTACTCAGATCTGGTTTGGTTCCGTACACTTGGCAGGCAGGGATTTGCAGGTAGTGCAGGCTCTATCTAATGTCTGCTTCCAATTTGAAAGTGCTTGTAACTGCTAACCAGGTAAAAATCTGGGGCAGCAGGGGATTTGTGGGGAAGAGCAGCTAAAACTGTTTACCTAATAGTGAAAACAGGAGAAATTCAAGGGAGCTGGAAACTTGAACTTGACCACATAGTTCTGAGGAAACTGGAAGCATGTTTATGTAGTGTAAATAAATGCAAACAATAGACTATCAACCCAGCACTCAAAACAGGCTCTCTCATCCGTGGCAGAGGGATTCCAGGAGATTTCTCTCCCAGTGTCTGGCTGGTATGACTCTTAGAGCTCTGCACCTCCAGGGTAAACATCAGGAGTGTTTGAGGAGCTTCTTTTAGCTGTTCTTGCTCTATGACACTTTGCACACACTGAAATGGCCAGCACAACCTTTCCTGTTCCAAAGTCCCCTTGCAGCAAAATATCATGAGCCAAGGTCATGACCGTCAGCAAAAAAGAATATTCCTTGCCTTGGGGAAAACTTTGCAAGGATCTCTTACCCTGTCATTCCCTCTGCTGGGGCAGCATGAGGCCTATACTGGGGATTAAAGGGAAGCCTGAAATGGCAACAGATGCTGCAGACCAGCACAAAATTATGATCATGGTCTAAATGATAAGTGCATAATAGATTTTAATTGACTTTGGTTAGGATGAAAGAATATTTACTTTCTTCTTCCCTTGTTAAACTTGAAGTCTCACTGAAAGGAACTCTAGGCAGCTAATATCCCTGGGGATTTAGCTTTTGATCTCTGGATTCTTGATTGATTTGTTTAGAAAAGATAATCAAATCACTGGGATTCCTGAGAAATTTCTACTAGAGGGTTGTACTCTTAGAATCAATAGGGTTTATTCCATATGGTGTCATTACAAATCCCAACAGTGTTCTGTCAGGATGGGAGGTAGGGCTTACTGGCATAAATGATTGACCAAGCTGTTTTTACTGATTTTTTGACTCCTTTTTCATATAAATGAAAGAATTCTAAGGGATCTCCCATCACTGGGTTTTCTCCTGTTGGTTCCCAGTGAAGATGGAATGCCATGAACAAGCAGCTCATGCTTAGATGTTAGGGCTTTTTCAGGATGGGCTCTGCAGTAAAATTACAAAGTGATTCCTAATTCAGAAAGTTTCTGTGAGGCACCAAAGTGTAGATGTGTCTAAATAGCTACAAATTCTCCAGTGTTGATGCTGTTTTAAGATGATGATCAAATTCTAATGAAAATTAACCTAGCAACTCTAAGCAATGTTGGATCTTCTTCAACTCTTTTAATTACTTCTTACTAGAAAGTCTCTGCAAATGCATTATTTTGGAAAACCTTAGGTGGTGAGTGGTGTGTAAGTTATCATAATGATATAGCAGCCTCTTAATTTGGCAGATCTTTCTCCCACCCACATGATTCCAACTTCTTTGAATAAAATCTGTTCCATTTCTTATCTTGAATTACACTTTCATTAAGCAACCAATTGATGTTGATCCCCTGGTTCATGTTGTGTAAGACATTCCATTTTAAGTGTTATCTATACTTTTTCAGAAAGGCTTTTAGGAGATTGCTAAAATGTTCCTTCCCCTTGTTCCCATCTTTGTTGTGTATTCATACATATATTTCTATGTGAGTATGAATCCATACAAATGTATAGTAATCTTCCCCTTGGGATATTGTGCATGTATGTCATAAAGGAAAAGGAGATTAACGGTGGAATACAACACAAACCGGCTGACTTTACAGCAGTCTTGCAGAAACTCCTACCAGCCAAAAGAATAAATAACAGTTGTGTTAATGAAAGCCGAATTTAAAAGATAAGACTTGAATTTAGGTGGTCAAAGTCCCAGAAAACTGGTCAAGCTTAATGCCCACAGAAAAAGAACTTCAAGGACAGAGAGTCTAATGGTATACAATTAAGTTGAAGATAAATTTTCGAAAGTGCTTTGACTTAAAAGCTTAAGTCAAAACTGGCTTTGAGAGCAGGATCATTTACTCTCCCTCTAAGTCTGTAGGGTTTGTGAATCCTATAGTCTTTTCTGCAAATAGAAGTTAGGTGACTGGCCTCCTTCATCCCTTTTGGAAGCATAATCTGTAGTCACCTGAAAGTCCAAAAAATATGCTGGTCCAAGCAGTGGCTGAATACCAAGAGGGGTACCAACTCAAAGCAAAGAACTAGAGCTATGAGCATGATTATTCCCCTGTTTTACTTGTTGCCTAAAATTGAGGAAAAAAACTTTCATGATGATATCAGTACAGGTAAAGTAGAGAGAAGTTCTTTAAAGAAAGCTTTCAGATGCATGAAGTAGATAGGCACATGGACAGCATAGGGTTCTTCCAAATTAATGACACTAGTTAATTATCATATCCAGTGGGTTTATCCAACCCAAGAACCTTTTGGCCCTGATACTACCTTGGAGCCACCCTCAGAACTGCCCCTTCGAAGCACCTCCAAGGATTCTGGACCTTTTATCTTGTTTTGCCTTGTTATTCCGGTCCAGGTGCATGTGTCCCAAACACAATGTCCTTGTTGCTCTCTTGTCCATTGAAAAGACAGTTAAACAAAATTCAGGAATGTGGCACAAACGGTGAGAAACTGTTAGAGGCTACCTTGAGTGTGAGAAACTATAGAGGTATATAAAAACCTACAAATA
Organism: Sclerurus mexicanus; assembly: GCA_013396755.1. Classification (NCBI taxonomy): domain Eukaryota; kingdom Metazoa; phylum Chordata; class Aves; order Passeriformes; family Furnariidae; genus Sclerurus; species Sclerurus mexicanus. Next base: position 1,025,663 of record VWZF01000628.1, on the reverse strand, counting down.
CATAAAATATTGAAATCTGCAAATATATAAAAATTTTAAGGCATGAATTGGAAAGCCATGTCTTCTGGTTTGGATTAAACTCATGGAGATGTGTTAGCCTATTCAAGATCCTGTGGAAGCATTTTGAATCAATTGTAACTGACGTAAATTTAGCCCTTGACTGGAAATCTTCCAGAGAGAGAGTTGCAGCAGTTCAGCCAAGATGCACTGTATCAAAAGCATGGATAAGGTATTTGGTGTCCTCATGGGAAGGATAGCATTACAGTTTCACAACATTCATAAAGTGCCTGCACAGTGAAAGATCTAACACGATCATTAAAAGATGAATGAATGCCCAATGAATCTTCACCTCCTAATAAGAATCATGGCTCTTATCTAGGCAGGTGTGGGAAGAGGAGCGTGAACCCGCAATGACAGAGGGCACAACAACAGCTTAGTTGTACTCCTTTGACATGAGCATGTGAGCTTCCAAACATGATTTACTATGTTTGCATAGCAATATTAATTACTTTTTAGTGGTTATCTAGCCAAGAATATGTACAGGGCTGAAAGAGCTCAGATAGAAACTTCAACCAAGCTCTGTAGGACTTACAGAAGTTTAGCAGTCCTTTTACTCACAGTGTATCATAGCTTTAAGTCACAAACTATGTCTTGTATTTTTAACCCTCTTCTGCTGCAAAACATCTGGTGATTTTGGAGATCTTACTTCGCCTCCCTCCATAAATCTTATTTGATATCTCTGTGGTTGTGATATGATAAATTAGCTCTTGCCCATATAATTAATTAAATGCTACAGAGAGGGGTTGGGGTGTTTCGGTAGTTACCAAATTCTTGGTTCTGCTGTTATTATCCACTACATGGTGATGTGATATCTGGGTTCGGGCTCCAGCCTGTGACTGACTGGAAAGAACCCAACACAGCTTAAAGAGGCAATTATCCAAAGTCTTCATTCCATTGTCCTAACACGGCCTGGTGCAAACTCAGAAGAGCTTACAACAAGCTAGTACAAAACAGTAAATGCCAAAATAACCAAGAGGAATCCTTTCTTGTAACACATGATGGCTAGAAAAGCTGCTGAGAAGCTTTCCAGAATGGTTCTGGGCCATCTAAGGTTTCTACTTCCCAGGAGAACATGAACAGGCATTTTGTGCCTATGTTGAGATGCTTCAATTGAAGATAATATTCTCTCTCTATGTCTTTTGAGTCTTGGAGTCTTCCTTACAAGAGCTCATTTTCCTCAGAGATTTCCAAGAACTATATCTTACACCTCCAACATCAATACTGAGGAAGTTAAACATTCAAACCCTACGCGCAGGAGTCATTTGGCTGACTTCAGCAGAGCTGCTTTTAGGATTCAGAATTACCCACATCACTGAGGTACTGAAGACAAAAGCACTGTGTTTTGTAAATATTAGTGGTCTCTATAGCTGTTAGAGTTCTAAGAGATTCAGGAGCTGCAGTATATTTGAAAACCTATCTTTGAAATACCTGGCATGCTGCAGCTTCCCTCAGAGTGCTCGTAGATGAAATATTTGAGACAAATCTCAAAAATCATACAAGCAGGAAAAAAACAGGTAGCTGAAAGAAAACAGAAAGCTGCTGTGCATTATGTACTAGTTTTCCTATTTAAAAGCTGATTTTTCTTATTCTGTTATTTGTCTTTTTTATGAGTATTGTGAAGAAGTATAGCTTAGTCCAGCATTTCCAACTCTCACTGGAGTCCAAATGGTTTGGAAGCATCACTGATTCATTTTTCTGCTTCATAGGAAGGTCATGTTTTTCACAAGCACATACTATAAACATTTGAACACAAATTAGAAAAATATGACTTAAAATCTGGAGTATTGCCTTGACAATTTCCATGAATATGTTCCCTCTATCTTTTTAGGATAGGCCTAGAAATCATTTTAAGATCACAGAAAATCTTTTATACTCCATAGATTGGAATTATGTAGCCAATGTATAAGAAAATGCATTATTGTTTTTTTTTTTCCTTTGACCTCTTCATTCCTCTGTTGAAGAACTGAGAATATAATAAATTTGATGTTGTGGTCCATCGTTTCCTCTGAAGATGGGAATTTCTGCTCTGTGATCTTCTACTTGGTGTTCCCTGTCTGTTTATCTCCACCAAATTTTAGCCTCCACTCTTCATTTTCAACTCTGTTCTGTCTTTACTTATGGTGACATCTGCCATCAGCTCACCATGACCTCTCATGATACTGGTAATGCTACTAGATTCATCTGGCAACTCTAGAGGTTCTTGACAACATATCTCTGTACTTACATTATAAATGAAAAATCTCTAGACCATCTCCTGTAGGAATTTTCTACCTGCTTTTGATGTAAATTCAGCTTTTTGCTTACACAGTTATGCTTGTACGCTTACTGATGTCCTGAATGAGAGAGGTTATGAAATAATATACTGCAATTTAATTTTAAAGTGAGTGAAACAGCCTGAAATTTTGACCAAGAGAACATGAATGAATTAGCAAGAAACTAGTTTTTCACTGTTCCCCACAAATTGTAGGTCAAAAAACTATTCTGGTAGAATTTTCTTCTTAAAGCTTGAAGGTGAAATGTGCACCATGTTAGCAAAATTTTCATTGGCTCAGCAGAGCCAACAGGATTTATTTCTGTTAATATTACCTGGCTGTTAGGGATTTTTTTAGTCATAAATTTTTTTAGAATGTAAAGTACCCTGATTGCTTTGACTGAGCTTTTTATAAATATTTAGAATTGAATGGAAAGAGGGGCTGATGTCTGACTTCTTCTGATAAGGAAATATGGCAGCCAAATGCTTTTGGAGAAACGTGGGAGTGAATCCACCAGCTGCAGTCCCCATCCTGTGCCTTGTGTGTTTGTGTTTGGTCCTCCTGTGCTGCATTGCTATCACCTCCTCCCTGCACAGAGACCCTTTCTCAACCTTGCTTGCTCCATCTCTGCATGAGTCTCTCATCCAGCTCTTCATTTCTGGAAAATGCAAAAGGAAGGGAAAGAGGCAGTGTTCAAGGACAGCTGCAAACAGACGGAAGGAAAGGGAGACAGAGTTAGAGATGAGGCCTCACATTGCTTCAAGTCATGAAGAATAAAGTCGCAGATTGTTCAGGGCATTGACAAGAGTTTCCATGTTGATGTACTTTCCATCAATTTCCAGCTGATGTGTAACCATTTTTCTTCAGGTAAAAATAGGAACATAGCGCTTTGAGATATTCTCCATCTACATTTCTTTATTAAGTGCACATTCTTTATCTACACTGCTTTTTAAGCAGCTTCATTAACAAAAGAACAGCCTATTCAGCAAACGTGGGACTCTTTCCAAAGTAACTCATACAATCTTTACCAATGTACTTGAGTGGCAAAAAACAGAATTATGCTCACATCTTGATTTTTATTTGGCTGCAAAACTTTCCAGCAAATCTTTTATTCCTTCTGACTGATTCAGTATAGCAAAAAGTACAATACAACATGGAAAATACAAACTGAGAGTTCAGAATTGCCAGACAGCCAACCCAGAGCTGCCGAGAAATTTAAATGGTCTACATTTGCTCATGAAATTTTTGTAATTTGTAATAACTCCAACATTAGCAGTACCACAAAGATGGATGTTCTGAATTTAAACATAAGGGATAAATTAAGCCAGTGGGTTTGTAACAGTTTATTACTATCTGAGAATGTGATCCAGGATTTTTATAATAACAGTGTGAAGTTGCTCCTCACTCTGTCGAAATATTCAAGAGTCTCTTCACCGCATTTGCAATTTATTCAATAAAGTAGCTTTAAAGGTTGTATTTTTCTTAGCTTTAAAAGCTCAGTCTGTTGTTTTACATTACTTCAGCCTGGTCCTATGAACACTATTAAGCACAATGTTCAAAATGTTTCTTCATGAATTGTACAGTAACCAATACCATTCATGACAAAAATGTAAATGAATATATTAGAGTTTACATATTCACATTTTGTAACTTCATCATGGTCTTCAATATAGTTAAAACACATTTAAAGGAAGACCCAATAATTTGCAAAAATAAATTGTTTGCTTAGGTCCTGAAGGTTCTGAAAAAAGTGTAATGTGTGGAGTGGCGACTTTTACTTAAAAGGGTGAATTAATTATAGGAAGGAAGAAAGTAACAACTGGACTTCACTTAAAACTAAGCACAAAGAAAACTTCAAAGACATATTACATGACTTCAAGCTTCTGTTTAGCTTATATGTTCACTCCCTAGATTTATCTGCCTTCCTTCATTACTTGTGTCAGGACCTTAAAGTGTTTACACTTGAATGTATGTAGTTGCATTAAATGCCTTCCAGCAGACAGGGTAGTCCAGTTCTTTATGTTATTATGTTAATTCAACCAAAATGACTGAATTTGTCTTTTGAAGTGTTTCAGAGAGAGAAAGTCCTACAAATATTGTGAGTTTCTTAATGATAGTAATCATTTTGGTTGAAAAGACAGCTTTTTTACAATGATCTAAAATAAAAGTATATTTTCTTCCATGTTTGTCACATAAATGTAGGCAATGTTAGAAGACATGCTGAAAGCTGTAGAAAGTTTGACTCCTTATGTTTCAGTGTTTCATTGTGCCTGCTGAGTATTTTAATATTTCTTTTTTTTAAAAAAGTCTTCTTTGTGCTTCTGGAGCCAAAAGTCTTTTTAACACTGTCCAGTTTATATCCCCTTTGGGTTTTACTTGGTTTAATTCTTTGTTTGGTGAATGATTTAAACCACATTGGAGCTCCTGAACCTGTGCATTTCCTGCAGTTTTAACTGTATCCAGTTGTGTTATAAATAATGAATCTGGCTAAAAGTGAGTTGCTGGCAGAAGCTTATCAATTTTATTGTGAAAGAAGATTCTGAATTAGTTTGCACATTACTCTCCTCCTCCTTCTATCCTCCTTGGCATTTGCAGTTGCACGCACAGGCACACACAGTGACCTGACATACTCCTGCTGACTTGAGACCATGCTGTCCCCAGGGAGTGGTTACAGGACTGTTGCTTACCTTAGAAGTGACACTGCCAGAGCAGTAGGAAGAAAAAGAGAATCACTGCTTTTCCACTGCCTTTTGTGAGAGTTTCCTCACTGCTGCAGATAGCTCTCTGAGGAGGAGCGGAGTGCATGCAGTGAAGAGCATCACACTTTGTGCAGTAGCAGAGTTTAGACAGAAATGCATTTGTGCTTCCTCCTCTCCTTGTTCATGTGACACTACATCTTTGCTTCCTATTTTGGGTAACACACTTGGTCACTACTTGCACAAAACTGCAGAACGAGACATGTCTGCTTCATATGTACAGTGTGACTTGACTGAGTAATTCATGCCAAGGACTGGTAATGTTATAGTAGTAAGTCCAGGTCTGCCATATATATGGTTTTCAGATTCAGTCCAGGTGGAATTTGAAGGTTTGCCTTGAGTTTTGGGTGCTCAACTAACTAGGATCTCTCTGGGTGAGTGCCAGGTAGAATTTCTGGAGGCATTTACTCAACGGGAGTGGATAAATTGCAGAGGGCACGTACAGTGCATGCACAGTGAGTCTGGTGCTCCTGGAGGCTTTCATCAACTCTGACTGATAAAGTGTGACATCCAATGGGTTCAATGCTCAGACAAAAATCATTTGTACTGTACAGGCACAATAGATCAAACATTTTCTGGAAGCACAGGATTTCCTAAGCCCACAGTTCATGGCCTATGTGCCTGTGTTTCCTGCTGAAAAACTTTGGCCTGCCCAAAATACATGGCCTGTGGGACGTATGAATTTTCTTTTCATATAAAGGCAATTGTACTTAAGTGAGCATCAACACAACAAAAGAATTTGTCACCTCTAACAATAAAAATGTGTTGGAAATGTGTAAGATGTTTAAACTGGCTGCTCACAACCAGCTTTTGCCTGCTGTAGGCCATGTCCAGATGTTTCTTATCTTGCCCATACCCACTGAAAGTCACATCTAACATATTCTGCCATGATCTATTCATGTTCTTAAGTCTTCAACATTGAAAACTGGCTTACACTGCTTCCTCTTAATATATATGAAAAGAATTCTTTCCAATTCACTTTAAAAAAATAGTTAACAGAACATACTCTTGTTAGTGTTAATCATTTGTGAATCCCTTCTGCCCTTTAGAAATAGGCCTGTTAGGAGAAAGAAGATGGAATAGAGTCCCTTTCAGATTTTGTCAGACACATTGCAGCCATGTAGTGCACTGTCTCTGTTGCAGCAGGCCACGCTGAAGTGATGTGATTGCCAGGGTGGAGGAGAGGTCTGGGTTATGTCCCCAAAGGTCACTGTTGCCAGCAGGCAATACCTAGAGAGTATATTCCCTGCACTCCCCTGGCTCAAAGGGTCTGATTGTAAGAGCCCTCACATTGAAATGTACAAACAGAGAGAGATTCTTCTGCAATCTCCATGATCAGTGCAGAGCAGTCACAATGTGGCCTTTGTTACAGAGGGGGACTTCCCTACCATTTAAAAAAAGTTGCATAAGAGACAGTCAAAGAACCCAATGTTGAAATGTATTTTTAAATGTTGACAGGTGACACTGCCATGCAGACATTACAGCTGAATCTCCTAACTTCTGTTAGCACCTTGATGAATTGCAGACAAAGTGTAATTAAATAAATGAAACTTTTATTTCCTGTAAATCTTTTTTGTAATTCTTTCCTGTAAGTCTTTTCTCTTTTAAGTCTTTAAGTCTTAAGACTCACTAGGCAACTCCTTTTGGTCCAAAAAAATCATAGAACCATAGAATGATAGAACATTCTGAGTTGCAAGGGACCCACAAGGATCACTGAAGTCCAGCTCCTGACCCTGCACAGGGCAGCCCCAAGAGTCACACCATGTGCCTGAGAGCCTTGTCCAAACACTTCTTGAATTCTCTCATGTTTGGTGCTGTGACCACTTTCCTGGGTAGCCTATTCCAGTGCCCAACCACCCTCTGGGTGAAAATCCTTTTCCTAATATCCAACCCAAACCTTCCCTAACACAGTTTCATGCCATTCCCTCAGGTTCCTGTTACTGGCCACCACAGAGAAGAGATTAGTGCCTGCCCCTGGTGAGGCATCTGTAGACTGTTATGAGGTCTCCTTTTAGTCTCCTTCAGGCTGAAAAAATACCAAGAGATCTCAGTTACTTCTTGTATGGTTTCCCCTCCATATTCTTCACCATCTTTGTAGCCCTCCTTTGGATGCTTTCTAAGAGCTTTTTATCTTTCTCATACGCTGGGACCCAAAACTGCACACAGGGCTTGAGGTGAATCTGCCCCAGTGTAGAGCAGAGCGGGACAATACCCTCTCTTGACTGGCTGGCGATGCTTTGCCTGATGCCCCCCAGGACATGGTTGGCCCTCCTGGCTGCCAGGACACACTGGTGATTCATATTCAACTTGCCATTGACCAGGATCCCCAGGTCCCTTTTTTGTGGCACTGTTCTCCAACATCTCCTTCCCCAGCCTGTACCTACATCCGGGGTTGACCTTTCCCAGATGCAGAATCTGAAGTAAAATTGAAGTTGACAGAAGCATATTTTGAAGAATATTTTGTAGAATACAAAGACAGGCAAGATACAGAATTCCTGTGGTTTCAAGTCTAACCAATACAGTAAGGTGATAGCTTATTTTCAAACACAGCTTTGTAACAAAGAGGAATGAGATTCATATATTTTTGGAGTTCTGCTGGGCCACAGGATGAGTAAATTAATAATGAAATAAAATCCTATTCTGCCTCTCACTCAAATACTCTGTTACAAGGGGGGCTGGGTGACAGCTTCATGAAATCAGGTAGCATGGTAGTTTAAATATTTGCTATACTAGATGTTAGAGAAAAGACAAGAAAGCTCTAGGATCCACTGTCTACAACTTTCCTGACATCTGTGAGATAATCAGAAGTGTATAGATGGAGTTTGGGGAGAGATATTGTCTGATATGTACACCTCTGTGATCAGAAGCCACCAAGCATGGAGAGAAGGAAATAGGCAGACGGCAAACAGTGCAAGAACAGGGTTTCCAGGAAGCAACCAGAAGATGAGAGATTTGGGGCAAGGGTGAACTGTGCCATGAACTGTGCATAGAAATACTATTTCCCATTGCTAGATTCTTCCTTTGCCTGGAATCTGTATACATTTTATTTAAAGGAAAGAGAAATAATGGTACATGACTGATTCCTAACAATTCATAATACTTCTTAATTAAGAGGAATAAATGTTTCCCTGTCAATGCAAGGTACCATCCCCTTTTTAACGGTTGGGAAGAGCTGAGTAAGTAGTTACACAGATACAAGGATTACAATGTGAAGAAGTGTATCTTCATCCTACAATGACCAGGATAATTTGCTTCCCTCATCTTTCCCATTCCTATAAATGTGACTAATTGTGGTGAAGGAGGTTCAGGACCCACAGAATTAAATGAAGTATAACAGCCCACAAGAGTAAGATGTCCTGTCTCTCTCAGTAAACAAGAATTAAGTGCTGGTTTTAACTACAAGATAGCTTTATTCCTCCCACTTGTTTTATGGATTCTTTACCACCCATTACTTAATTAAACTGAAAACACAAGCCTGCTTTTGTCATTACTGAGCCTGTGAGCAGTCATTAGGTGTCACTGAGCCAGCTCTTCATGTGGTTTGACAAACCTTTACTTTGGAGATAGAATAAGAATAGCTCATTGAATCTCGCTTGGCTATCCTGAAATCAATGCATGGTATCAGATCCTGAACAGCACACTTCTGCACCACATATGGAAGATAAAATATAGGGTCAGTAGGCCTGCTTTGCTGTTGAATGTCATCAGCATTATAAACATACACCAGGCCAAAACCACAGTCACACACAGTTGAATCAGCCTCCTTGAGCCCCATGGAAATACCCTGCTTCCTTGCAAAAAATTTTTGTACAAAAAGCTTTCTAAATTATATCATCATATTTCTCCTTACTGGCACGCTTTAACCCTTTCTCCTGTGACCAATATCCAGTAACAGAGGAGTTTTTTGATAACATTGGTTCTTGTATCCTTTTCCCTTCTTTTTTTGTTTCCCTTTTTCAAGGTTTTATGTGGCACTTTTTTTTTGGTTGGTTGGTTTTTTGTTGATTGTTTGTGGATTTTTTATTTCACCCTGAGAACAATTTCAGCTCATTCAGTAGAATTGCTGTAATTTTTGCTCAGTGCTTTTAGATTCATACTCTCCCTGAGCTTTTTCCATCTAGGAAGCCAGAGTCTAAGATCCCTTCTGTGTTTAATTTTATCAGCATTTCAAATTAGCTCACCACTGCCCATGTGTGTGAGGGAACAAAAGAAACTGAGCATGAACTTTGTGATTGCTACCTACTTAATAAGACTGGTTTTCAATTTTCTGTAGGAACAACAGAGTCAGCTTAGTGAAAGTTTTTATTGTTCTGAACTTCACTACAGACGTTGAAAAAAAAAAGACAAAAGTGGGACAAAACAGCCTGAGGGTGAGAAAGGTGTCAGAAACAGAGGTTTTCTGCTGCGAGAGTTCCCAGGTAAAAGGCAACCTGGTCTTCTTGAGCTGTTTCTGAGACAGTCAGACAGATTGCCGAGTCAGTGCTCATTCAGTGTCCTTCAAGAATTAATTAAAAGCAGTGAAGAATATACTTTGTTTCCTCAGTAGGACTTTTTTCCTGAAACTGTTTTGAACAGCTTTGGCTGGAGGAAATGGGAGACAACTGCCATTATAACCTAAAGGCAAGACCACTTCCTCCAGGACAAAAGCCACAGGTATATGGGCCAAAACAGCAGCTGGAGGTCTTTCAAACACATGACCTTTTATTAGGGAGGCTCAGAATAATTGGAGAAGGTTTGTACCAGACCACCTAGAAGCAAGCTTCAGATGTTTACCAATAATTAAAGCACCTCTGCCTAACCTTTCTTGTTACAGGAATTTTACACAGCTTGATTTAATCTAGGCTGAGATAACAAACCTCATATATAAAGTTCTCAGGGGACTTTGTTCAGCTGATTTTCCGAATAAGCTCTGTACTTTTAATATTGTTGTAAATGCACATTAATTACCCAGGAACCTTAGACGTATTTGGTAAAGCTGGTTGCCACAGCAGTTGTTGCCGTGCTACGCAGTCTGTTTTGCATTTAGCTTTTTGGTATGGTAGTATTACAAAATAAGCATACTAACTGTGGGGAGAAAAGCAGCAACCCACCAAGCCTCTTTCTTCCTAATATGGTGAAATAAAAAGCCTTGGTTCGAGTCAGCTGAAGTGCAGATGAAGTCAAAGCCCAAGGATCTGTGTGGTGTGGCGCCTGAAGAGACAAGGGTCATGGTCAAGGAAGGGCAAGAAATGTTTAAATTCTCTGACCATGACTAAATGATGAGACCTGATGATGCTGTCAGGGGTGCCCTCTTCTTGTCCTAGCATGTGTTTGATTCCAGACCGGTGAGAGTATTCCTTACTGCAATTGCTGGCTTGGAAGCTCCGGGCTGTGCTGTATAGCACATGTAGGGACTTACTTTTCACAAAGTTTTATAGTAAGAAGCGACATGGATTTCTTAGTGGGCAGCAGTGTGGGTGTCTCAGGCAGAGCCCTGAGCTGAAGCAGGGGCTGGTGAGGGACAGGCTGCAGCAGGAGGACAGGGACCAGGTCATCGCATCTCCTCTGCTCGCACAATGTCCAGTGAACAGGGGCCCCAAATAGCAGGAAGTTTTGCCTTCTTCCTTATTTGTGTTCACTATCACCTTTTAAACAAATGGCCTTGGCTTTTCACAGCAGCAAGCAATTGGCTGGTAGAATCTGTTTCCCCCATTCCCCCCCCCCCAGCTCCCAGCTGAAGAGATGGGATCTTCTGGCTGCTTCTCAGGAGTTCTGCTTCTGCTGGTTAAAACCTCTCTGCTCGGGGACGATTGATACGGTATTAACTCATGGTATTTAGGTCCTGTGAGACTTGCTCACAGAGAGATAGGTGAATCTATAAAAGAAAGGGAAATTCATAAAAAAACAGAGGCCAACATGTCCAACATAGTTAATTCCATAATTTATCAAGTACCCCAGTCATCTGAGGCTTTTCAAACAAAAGCCGACTGAAACACTCACATCTCCCCAGAGGGAAAGCTACGTGGAAAGCACTCAAATAGCTTTAACCACACTTGTGTCACAAATTCCTCTCAGATTTGGTGACTGTGCCTTGTTCTAATTAAGACAGTAACAGTTTCATCACTGTGTTTTAAAGAAAACAATTGAGAGGGAGGGGAAAGGGGAAAAACTGAAGACAGCATTTCTCTGCCTGGAGAACGTCTCCAACAGCCCCAAAGCACATTTTCTCCTGCTGCAATGTTGTCACCCGTCACACAGCTTTGCGTCCCAGCAGCTCTCCAAGAGTTCATGGGTAGTTTTGGCAGCTGAATCATCCATATTACACCTGCATGTGTTCAAAAAGATGCAAAGGCCTGAGCCTGTGCCCCTTCATGGGGGTTCTTGTCCAAAGCTGGATTTGATGTGCTCCATTGTTTCCACCACAGCTCCCCGACCTGGGGCTCAGACCTAGCCCAGGAGGAACTACCCAGATCAAGCGAGGAGGCTCCAGGAAGCCCAAGAAAGTAGCTAGCCCTTCACTGGCAAGGAAGCATGAAGCAGAGGCAGCAGCAAAAAGAGGGAAAAGCATGCTCAGTCAGCTTTATTAAATAATATATTGTTTATACATCCAGTACCAAAACTTTGAGAGAAGGGAAATACTGAAAAGGAAATATGTTTTTTTTTAGTGGAGTAAAAGTGTTGCCTGTGTTTTTAAACAAAGGCATGTTGGCAGAATCATGCCATACAGAAAAGGAAGAGAAAGGGAAACTGCATTTGAATTAATTCAGATAAGTGAAGGCCAGAAGACCTTATGATAGAATTTTCCATTAATTCCTGTGGTCTAACTCTCTGCCATAATTGTGTTACCTCCTAACTCCTTTTTACAAATATTTTTGTGGTTATTATTACTGATTACTGTATCTGCTACAATTACACTTACAAAAGCTGTTTAGGGTATTGCAGCCATAATAATGCAAAAGAATAAAGTCAAACGAGACTGTCACGGTGGGTGTTGTATAAAATTTTGAATGAACTTGTGTAACTGTCTTCAGCTGCAAGTACTTACAGTGGTAAAAGATAAGAACAAAAGAGTAAGGAACAAACTTTGTTTTAATTTAATCACAGTATTCAATCTTAGCTTGAAAATTGATTTTAGTGAATCATTTTTTGAACCAGTGATCAAAACCTCCTCTATGACCTATAGTATTTTAATTTAAAGACAAATTTTTATAAAATTTATTTTAGCTTAATTTAAGAGAAAAAAAAATCTTTTTAAAGGCTTTTCAAATAAAAGGTAATTATTCCTGTGAAATAAAATAATTCAAGTTTTGAATTGTTTTCTGGAGCCAATGTAAGTTTGTAAAGTATTTCAGGGTTCTCAAGTTTGGTTATTTTTCCCCAGAAAAGTTTGCACTAAAGCATTTCAGCCAGGAAGCAAAACAAGAAGGGATAAAAAGAGAAACTGAGGCACAAAGAAGTTAAAATAATTTTCCAGTGTCTCATTAGATGGATATCAGTATTAGAAATAGAAATTGCATCTCCCAAGTCTCTCTCTACAGTGGAAAACACTAAAGGGCTTTAAATAGATAAATTATTAGATGCAAAATAAATGTCCAGCTGTAACTGTTTTGAGCAACAGAGATCATGACAATTACCAGAACTGTGTACTTCGCCTCTGAAATCTTGGTCCCTCCTCCTGGTACAGTCACAGGTGAAGCCCTAGTTGCCTGCCTCATCTGTGTGGCGCAAGTTAGCATGATAGAAAGGTAATGTTAATCACTATCTCTTTTCAGAAAGTCCCTCCCTCGCTGCCGAAGAATTAACAGGATGCTTTCCAACGAGTCAGCACCTCCTTCTGCATTCAGTCGCTCCAATTCGCAAGCTTCCATGGACAGCACTTCCATGGAGGACTTTTGGTGTGAAGTGGAGAATATCAAGGAGAGTAGCAAAGATGGATCTGAAGAAGCAACACTCTTGGAATTCAAACCTGCTGACGGTGAGCACACAGACACCACTTCTTCCTTGTACCTTGGCTTTGACTTTTCCCTAAAGAGTCATGCACTGACCTCCTTTCTCATGTCACTCAGTATGAGCAAAAGTACTAGGCTGGGTCTAAGACCACTGTAGCTCCACTGCTGAATGTCACGGTCAGTCACTGAAAAGAAACAATAATCTTTTCTGGTTTATGCACTGGAGCTGGTAATTGACTTCTGAAAGTAAGGGGTTTTTACATAGTTTTTATTTGTGCCTCGGGAAATAGATACAGTGTAATTCAGAAAGGAGAGGCCCTCAATGAAAACTGAATTTCCAGCATTAAATAGACAAAACCAAAAGATTTAAATTAACAAAATGTTTGTTTAGTATGCTGGAATTTTAAGTTTTCTGGCTTTTGGTAAGATATGATGCCAAAAGTCTTGAAGCATTTTTGTTAGATATTGTTTAGTGCTATCAGGAACTTGATAGCTGCCTGTTTCTATGAGATTGCCCAATTTAGATATAATTCAAGAAGAGTCCAGAGTTTAGTTCAGAGATAAGTCTGAATATATGAATGTCTACATCATTCAGACTCCCCACTTGACCAAATTCATTCTTCACTTACACAACATATCCTGAAGGTATCATTCTGTTATCTTAACGTTTCCCCCTTTCTTGTTTTGCACTGTATTTGGAAAAATATGTAATAGTCTGCACTGGCTTGTTGCAGTGCAGCTTTGTGCTAGATGATTCGATAACATGTAAAACAACAGTTTACATTTTTTCCAGTTATGACCCCATTTATAAAAGCATTATATTGTGCAACATAAAATACCAGGTGTTACTATAGGATTAAACCGAATTTCTTCTAAGGTCATGACCCAACTGGTAACTCTTCCTGGAGAACATCTTGTGGCTCTTAGCTACTAGTCTGGTAACAGCTGATCTAGGGGTTGATTTGAAACAATGATGGGTTCTTTCCATACAATTATTAACACGAGTGATGATGTATTTGTTTTACCTTGACGTGCAGTGGGATGTCATTAGTTCTGCTACCAGGAAGAATAGTGTAAAGGGGGAAAAAGTGCTGTTTTATTAAGCAATCAAATATGTAATCAGTCATGGTAAATAACCTACACGGAGGTATCTAACTCCAACCATGTACTGTTTCCATGGGCAACACCTGCCACTCGCTAGTTCCTAATAGAGCTCTCTCAGAAGCCAGTGAAGACCAGATCACCAGAAATGTTGATGTGCTAGAAGGGTTATGGTCACTCAGTTTAAATCCAAACTGCACTCCTCTGTTCCATATTGGGAAAATTCTTGTCTTATCATACTCTTTAACTTGGAGACCTTAGAAAGAGGTTGTGAACCTATTGGCATCTCCTTCATGCAATTCTCAGCATGAACTGACAGTGTCTCTGAGTTGTCTGCACCATCAGGGAATGTCACAAATCTAGGAGTTACCAAGCTGGGTAGGTTAGTAGGACAAGGCAATACAGAAGCTCATTTTCCAGAAAATTTTCCATCAGTTTTATTGCTGCTGAACTAAATCTTCACAACAGCCCAAACTCTGCTGCAGTCCTGTGTTACCATTTGTCTGATTACACCTCATTACATTACATTGATTTTTTCCCCTCTGTACTGAATTAAAAATGAGACTGCAAGTCAAAATGCAATACATATCCACACTTCATTTACCTTTGTATTGCTGTTTTAAATATATATATATTTATTTATCTATATATAAATATATATTTATATATTGCATATACAACCAGGCATTGTTCTAGTTATTAAGATCAAGAATATATGCAGTTTGGGATTATAAATCTTGGAAATAATCATGAGTTCTATTAAGGACCTAAAAGGATAATATTCCTTGCCAAATCAATGTGTAAACCCTCAGGGCAAAATAAAACCAAATATTCATTGGCCTTTGAGAGAGGGAGATGCAGGATCCTTAAGAAGGAGGCCAAAGTGTGATAGCAGCCAGACACCACTGATAGTGTCAAAACTACAGCATGGTTTACCAGAAGATCATAACAAGTGATCCCGCACAAGGGGAGAAGGGTCAAGGGGTATTTAGAATGTCTGTGATGTGCCAGACTGCTTTAGGACTTTGTGTTTCAAGGCTGGGATACTGTGTGTTGTTTAAAGTTATATCTGTGAGTTATTTCAGTTTGTATCTGAATTTCAAAGCAAGGCACACCTCTTTCCTAGCAATCTCTATGAGAAAAAGAGAATTACCCTCTTGATTATCTGTTTGTCTTCAGGTGGAGCAGAATCAAACACAGTGTCAAGATACTAATATATAAGTAGCTAACACTATCAAAATAGTGTTTTGTAAAACAACATGGGGGTTTTTTAACTTATATTTAAAACCTCTGTGTCATAAAACATTGAGGGTTTTTTAATGCTTTAATTTCTTCTCTTTGGTAGTTTTACTTCTTTGATTGCTGTTGCTATTTCTTAGTCTATTGTTTGTGAGTTGTTGGAACAGGAAAAGGCCAAAAGCCAGAGAAAACAAGTGGTAAGCAGGCAGAATTTCATGTCTGCCTTACTGTTTTTCATACCATCATGAAAACCAAGTTTGATTAAAAACTTGGTACTTGGAAAGAATATGTCCAGACAACAGCCAAAATTAATATAGTTAAAAAACTGAAACATGAACAGATGTGGCTTCAACAGCAGCACAAAGGAATGGGAAGAGACCTTCTTAGAAGGAAGAGTGAGGAGAGTAACAGAACTATTGGTTCAAAGCTTTACAAAGACGGGAAGGGAACACTCTGTCATCCTGTCTGTGGATACAGAAAGGATAAGAGTGGAGACAAGCTGTTTCATGGGATACAGGGCTGGTCACACCCCTGGCTAACACAGAGCAGGGGTTTTAGAAGCAGCTATTTTTGTAGAGCTTTGTAAAGAGGCAGGCCAGTTAACAATGAAGTCAGTGATGGCACATGCGTAAGATGCTTTCGCTTGTCCCTACAGCTCAGTCCTGTAATTTTCTCTTTTGTGTATCTAACTGCCAAAGTGCAGCAAACTGGTGCCCATCAATCAGCCTGCATTCTGATGTCAAGAAGAGGCAATAAAGGGAGAGTGGAAATACCAACCTGCCATTAAGACCAGCACTAGGACAAGAACAATAAGGGCATTGACCAGTTGTTTTATAGAACATGCTGCAAATTAATCCATTTCCTGTTTGACATGTTTATTTGTAGTACCTCTTCTTCAGTCAGAGATGGAATGAAATTACTGTTTTTTCTCAAGCAGTGTACTGTTGAGCTAGGATTGCTCACAAAACTGAAATGAAGGACCTCAAAATCTCCTATGTGATGAGAGATTTTAAAAGACTGTGACTGTTTACTTTCAAAAACAAACTTTAAAAAGACATAGAAAAAAATGACAGCAAAATTTAAAATTACTAAATGATTCATAGAATGCAGACTGGGAGCTTCTCCTAGTCCAGTAATGACAAGGCATTTAATGTGGCAGGTAGCAAGCTGAATACCTGTCCTGGCTTTGCATGGACAGGTTTTGGTAATGGGGAGCCTGAAGGTGTGGTTCTGTGGAAAGATGCCGCAAGCTTCCTCTATGTCCAATAGAGCCAGGATAGAAAACAATTTTTCACAGAGTGCACAATCTCACTGTGGAACAAGCTGCAGTGTTGAACCAGTTGAGAAACAGGATTCAAGAAGATACTAGTCACTAATAAAGATACCAAGAACTACTGAGATATACAGTGGTAGTGAGTCTTTAACTATTAGAAATTAGGATGATACCTAGCATGCAAGGATGGCTATTTTGACATCTTCCACCCCTACCTGACGTCTTTGATACCTGCCGCTTCCTGAACCTTGCTTGTTAGTGAGTGAGCAGCTCTGGTTCTTAATCATCTTGTTCAAAACAAGCTGCTGGACTAAGTGGATATCACCCTTCGCTCAATGTGGGTTCTTCTCTAGGTGTCTGACTACCAACTGTGGCATCTCAATTCCATTGTTAGTGTGCAAATACATTATTCTGTTGTATGCACATCTTCAATACTCTTGTTTATTTGAATTGGAATACTTCTTTAAATTCCATCAGCCAAGTGGCTTTATCCAGTACAGTATGCCACAAATGGTAAGCATGGCATAAATGGTAACTGAGAGGATTTAGGCTCTTAAATAAGGGGTTGGTTTTTAGGGACCTTGCTGTGTCAGGCTATCTACACTGTTGCTGTTTTCACACCTGTATGCTGATACACAGGTTAGAAACACCTGTTCTGTTCTTCTCATAAGCCTCTCCTGTGCAGACAATGACAAACTGGAAGTTGAGAGCATGTTGGCAAAACTAACTTAACTTGCAGCCAAAGAAAGTTTGGCATTGGAGTCCTGTCAAGGTAAAAGCTATGGCAGCAGTCCATCATGCCAACTCCTTTCCTTCAGCCCCCTTTCCCTCCCTTGCCAGGCCTGGTAATACATTCTCTTCCTCCACAGAAGGGGAGCTGGAGGCAGAATGGCTGCAAGATGTGGGTTTATCTACGTTGATCTCTGGAGCCGAAGAGGAGGATGGCCAAGCTCTGCTGTCCACTCTGACCAGAACTCAAGCTGCTGCTGTACAGAAGAGGTACAACACCTATACTCAGACCCTGAGGAAGAAGAACAAGCACACAGTCCGGGATGTGCGAGACATCTTTGGTACCAATGACTCTTCTGTAAGTATCCCAGTGAACGCCTTTGATCTTAATTTTTATGCAATTTGCAAGTAGCTTACCAAAGTTTCTGCCAGACAGGAACCCTTTTCTGTTGACAATGTACAGCCATCCAGTAGCAGTTCCTGACCCTAAGACCAGACTCCTAATGCTGTATATACTACATTTTAAGAGGAAAGAAAGAAACCAAATACAATAGATGGTGCACAGTTTTGCAACTAACCTGAAACATAATGTTGTATCTGTTACCAGATTTCCTCCTGCAATCTCCTACCAAGACTAACATTTACTCCTTTATTTTTTGAAAATTGGTGAGTTACTCTTGGCAGCTTTTCAAATTTTGGATGGCTTCTGGGGACACT
The DNA here is from genome assembly GCA_013396755.1 of Sclerurus mexicanus. Lineage (NCBI taxonomy): Eukaryota > Metazoa > Chordata > Aves > Passeriformes > Furnariidae > Sclerurus > Sclerurus mexicanus. The sequence continues at coordinate 1,007,608 of VWZF01000628.1, read as the reverse complement.
TGCTATTTACTCAGCAGTCTCAGTGGTGAAGTAAAACTTCTCTAATGAAACAACTGAGGTTCAAATATGCATAAGCAATTAAACACCTGCCAGCATGATTGCAACTGGTACACTGGCAGTTACATTTCACTTACGTAGCAAATGAAAATCCATTAACTGTTCATTTGCTTCATGGCTTCAGAAATGAGCATAACCTCTGCTGGTTTCATCCCCTTTTCCCTGAGGATAGCTCTAAGTGCATCAGTTCCTATCACTACATACTTTGATTTTGGTGAATGCAGTCAACTGTGTGGTTTTAGTCCGATGCTCAAAGCAACATGCATGATTTTACATTTGTCACTCGTGCCACCAATAAGCTCACAGTCTCACCTTTGAAATTCATATTAAAGTTTTTACCATATCTCACCTTTGAAACTAATATTCAAGTTTTTGCCATCACAAAACTCAAAAATCCTCTTTTTCAATATGGTGTTGCTTTGTCCTTTTCTGTTTGTCCTACCTTCTCCTGAAGGCTTGGCATCCTGGTTTAACTTTAAACCAAAAAAAAAAAAAAAAGGGAAACAAAAGTTGTAGCTGCATAGTTATTAGTTTCCTTTGGGCAGACTTTCTTTCATGAGAAATCATCAGGCATGTTTGCATGAATATGAAAAAGCTGATTGTTCTTCTAATTGGATTAGCACGCTTCTGATTCAAGTATTTGTAAACCTTAATGTGTTTGCGTTTTTTTTAAAGTTTAAGTTTCCTAATAAACATCCATCAGACAAATAAATGTTATACCTCTTCTCTCAGATGGGCACAATATTGATGTATTGTTGACCTGCTTATTTTATCTTCTCACTTGCAAAATTTTCTCACTTGCTAAAGGAATTTGGATCTTCAGAGCCAATTGCCCTTCAAAATACTTTTTTACCTTCTCTGAAATTCAGTTCACTTACTTGTACTGCTTTTTTATAGTCTAAAAGACCAAATAAGTAATTAAGTCTTCTTCCCACAAAAATATGCAGTTCTGCAAGTGCTTACCTAGATGTTAAACACAGATGCACAAACACAACTGCAGAGCACACCATCACTTCCCTCCACTGGACTGTGAAATGGATAATATTTCTAAAAGCCTGAAAGGTTCCCAACCCCCTTTTGGTTTTCCTATTGACCATTGCTCCTATCTCTGCTGCTTATTATGGGATTTAGAAACCATCGTAATTATCAGCTCTTCAGGGATAAACACACTTCAGAAGAGCTTGTGTTTCTGACCTAAGGGTTTCCCAAGCAGTCTTGTAAGGGAATATCAGCAGTCCCTCGAGCTCTGCTGCCTCTTTGGGTACGGCACTACAGCTGCCGGTGAGTCTTTGTGATGAATCAGCTTAGGAAAGAGATACGCATTAAAAACAACCTAGCCAAAAGAAAAGAGCGAAAGGGGACAGAGAGGGGCAAACCTTTTCAGCACAGCTGCTGAAGAGAGACTAGTAAGGAAACTGCTTGAAATGACATACAGTTTTCTTTCCCATCCTGCCTTTTCGTTGGGAAGGGAAGAGGTAAAGGTGCTGCAAATAGCAAAACAGCTCTAATTGCTTCACATAACTCTATAATCCTCCCAATTAGGAGGATGGCTTTACACCTTCTTCCCAACGACCTAAAAATTGCAAGAGCCTAGAGGGATGGGTCACAGATTACTCTCTTCTGTGGTTAATGATGAGATTAGCTCACTAGGGTCACCTGAGGTGAGATTTAGGGGACCACTGAAGAGACATAAATAGTTGTCATCTGGAGTAGGGGAAGAGAAAGATAGATTTGCTCTAGTTTTTTCTCTCTGTGCTGAAAAGAACCCTGCCTGCTGGATATTTTGCTACTACTGCCTGGTGGCCAACCTCTGCATGGGTCAACACAGAGCTAAGGGTGCTCTATCCTGCCTTGAGGTCCATCCACTCAGGGCAGGAGTGTTCCCTCAACAGAGAAAGTGGACTCAAATAAAAAGAAATGAAGCCATTCCTGTTTTTATTTCTGTTACTTATCCTGGAAAGGTGCCATGATCCCTGGGGGCAAAATGCCACTCCTGTGGTACATCACCCTTGCAAGAGCCATGCTCTACCATGCCTTGGTAGAGCAGCCTGTCCCAGCTGAGGTGCTTTTGCTCTGCTTCAGACAGGTCTACAGCCAGCAGGCTCGACTGAGAGCCACAATACCAAGTTTTAAACTGGGTGGTGGCCTGATTTTCCTTACTGCTGCTACCCTGCTGCTTCCATCAGAAGCCACCAGCATTGCTAGTGCTCAAAGCCTAGAAAAATCAACGGCAGAATACAAATGGACACACACACATTGATTTTGTTATTGGAGGGAAGGAAGCGTCATGCTCATTAACAGCCACCTCTTCACGTTGTGATGAACTGAAACTCCTCAAGAGTTTTTAGAAGCATTTTGCTTTAGCATTTCATGAGAAAATCATGTCCTAACTAAAGAAGAATCACTAACCCAGAACTATTTGCATGAAAAGGCATTTGTAATGACAGTGCTTGGAAATATGAATATATTCAAAGCATTGGCAAATTGTATCCCAACCAGACCTATAAGGTTATCCTCCTCTGCCTTTATTTCCTTTAGCTGCAGGGCTGACAATAGAATTTAGTCACTTTGGTGCTCCACTGATTTGGTTTTACATCTTCTACAATGAGGGTAACTACTAAAGAACTATCTACCTCATCTCCGTCTTCTTCTTGCTCTTATGATTCCCTCTTCCCTTTGGAAATTCATGTGTACATTGTAGCAGTAAACAGTGGGCTCATTTTTAGTGTCTGATGAATCACTTTCAGTCAGAAATCAGGAGAATCAGGATATGAGAAGCCTTGCCTTTGCTAGAGCCCTAGCCAAATGAATAAAGCTGTCCCAGTTTAGTTAAGGGCACAATTTGACTCTTCATCTTCGACATTCATTAAGACAAGATCTTGCACAGTTTTTTTTAATCTTCTTTTATACTACAGAAACAATCTGGATCTTTAAAGTTCGTGCATTTAAAAAGGTTTTATTCCCAGTTTTCCCTTTCTTTTAATCATATTATCCTAAGATTAAAAAAAGTAAAATGGGGGGGAAGGAAGAAATTTTCACAAAAGGGACATAGATTTGCCTTCTTTATACACTCTCACTGTGGAAGCTGAAAAAAGAGACTGAGAATACAACATCTTAGCTCCTCCTGATATTGTGCACAGTCCACATTCTTCAGCTGCCCCAAGCTAGAGGAGCCTGCAGGCTGTTGCAAGCCCTGCTGCGTGCAAGGCAGAGGTGTGCTGTGTGCTCCCTTCTGCTGGCACTGCCCTGCTTTGTGGAAATGAGTTACTGCAAGTGCTTCGCTATTGATTTCACCCGTGTAACAAGGCTGGGAGTATTTTTTTCCTTAATAAACTTGACTCTGTAAATCTATTCTGTACACTGTTTGCAGGGTCAGACATTTTGAGCACTGAAAGTAGATGAGCCAGTTGCTAATGTTTACCATTAATTTCTCCATCTGGATCTTAAGCAGAAGCATAACTACTTTTATGGTTGATTTTCCTGAATTGCTGAGGCAAGTTTAGCCATCCCCTCCACTTCCATACTCCCACCTGAAATTTATAGTGCTTTTCTATGTCCTGAAGCTTTTTGTATAAATGTTGTGGGATTTTATCATAAAAGCAGCCTACAGTTCTCCTTTTTAAAAAATCAATGGTCCTTACAGTCTTCTGGCAAAGGAAGTCCATGTGACTCAAATCCTGTTTGCTATCAAGTTTGCAGGCCATTGAATGGACTCTCTCAGGAGAGATTTTATTCATGTTACATTTGACTTTGTTACCCAAATAGCTCAGAGGATAAGACGGAATAAAACAACTGCAACATTATTTCAGGCTTCCAATTGGAAGACTTGCCTGTCTTTTAAGTATATGACATTTTTAAGCAGCCTGAATGCTGCTCCTGTGCATTAGCTACAAATGGGGAAGACAAAATTTCTGCCCTGAGGCATTACTGCTTGTTGACAAACAGCTGAGTTAGCAATTTAAAAAGCAACTTAAAGAGTGGGTATTGAGGGCTTATGGGGGTCCTCGGCTGCAGGTCCAGCTGGGAAACTAGAGCTGCTCGATCAGGTTCAGGGAGGGTGAGGCAGCAGGTTTGAGAAAGGTGTGCGTTCCAAGGGCTCCCACAAGGATGCAAAGAATAGCAGAAAAAAAATACAAGACAGGTTTGGAACATTGTAGTCATTTTCACAAAGTAACCTTCAGAAAATTTCTTTAATTCCTGACCTTGTTTTTTGGGTTTTCTTTGGTTGGTTGGTTGGTTGGTTTTTTACCCAATAACATATAAATAAGCTGCTACTGCCCCGTGTACACACAAACAGTCAGATTTGTCTTTATGAGTCACAAAACTGCTAAGAATAAGGCCAAAATTCTGCTGCCAATAAGAGGTGACACTGCTTGAAAGTCACCCCCTGGACCACCAGGCCCTTTCTCTGCAGTACAGAATGATTTCAGGAGTGGAAAGAAATTAATTTGACTATAGAAAATTTCGTTCCCTCAAACTGTTTTTTGCAGTTCACTGATAAAAGTGTTAGCATATAACCTATGGGAAGACATCTGTCTGTTAATAACTTGCTGGTGCCCAAATCACAGGAGGCACCAAACTGCCCGATTTCTGACAGGTGCCTGGGAACAGCAGATATTAAGCATGTGTCAAAGAGTCTTCAAAAAGATTTGTAGACAAAATTATTAAAAGCAGAATGAATTGCAATTTGACAAGGACCTTTTGCTTAGTACAATTCTGTTCAGCAATTTACTTAGCTAATTTCAGTCATTACATAGGACAGGACTCATTAGGTACAGCAAGCTGTAATATTACTGACCTCAACATGATCCAAGTCTGTGCAGGCTGGGAAAGATTAATTCTCAGGCTTGGCTATGAAAAATATACTCTGGAGAATCACAACAGGTTGTTTTATCTTGTCAAAAGAGTGTAAGCTGAGAATGATACAGTGTTACTTGAACTGTAGCAGTTTCTGTCCATTGACTTTTACCTTCCCTGCAGTCTGATCATTTTTCCTTGCCTGTCAGCTCACATTTGAGACAGTTCCAGTGTCACCAGTTCCTTCTAATGGTATCCAGCTACCTGGGCAGAAGCCAGTTTGGAAATCAGTTACCTGTGAGTATGACAATATGTAACCAGTGTTTACTTCCTCCTTTGAAAGTGAGAGAAAAGACCCTTTCGTGGTTCAGGGGTTAGTCTCCTCTTTCATGTTGGGGCAATGCCGTGTGTATTTCCTTAAAATTATTGTCAGCTTATTGTCATGCAGGAACCAAAGTTTCCTAATAAAGACCGGAGTTGTACAGACACAGACTGCTGTCCTTGAGGCATCAGCATCTAAAAAATACTGATCATTGCAAGGCTGGGATTGTAAAAATAATCGCTAAACAATATGTTGCAGAATTTGTCCAAAATATGTCATCAGTGTATTTTCTTGTTGCAAATTATGACAAGAAAGATGCACATTTCCTCCACTTTTCTCCAGTACTGCAGAAAGTGCAGTATTAGAAATGTGTCATTCTCCTGGTTCTGCCTTATTATTCTGATCTACTAGTGGTATTATCCCTTAAATGCTTTGCCCTGACAGTGACTGGCACTGCTATTGAAAATAATAGCTCTTCTCTACTCAGTATCTGGATGATTGTCAGCAGCCTTCCATGAGAATGCCCATCTTTTATTTTGAAAGCTCTTCCCATCCCCATTGTTTTGGAGAAGAAATTCAGATATTAACAGATAGTGACTTGATTTCTTCTCCAACACCATTGTTCAGGGCTTAACTAAGGGGATATTAATACCCAGATTTCTAAACTAGTCCCTTGGATGTTTATCCCTGGATGTAGTTCCACAGGCATTTTCCTTGATGGCTAAAGCTGCTCTCCTGATACTTCTGCTCTTCAAGCAGTAGTAGTGGAATGGGTGGGCCACCAGATGCCCAGGGCTGGCATAGACAGTCTGTGATCCTGGGTTCAGGGGTAGAAAGAGAGATGGAACACATCTTAAATGGCTTGGCTGTTAGATGCAATCAAAAAATATTTAAGTTCCTGTATCTGTAAATGCAATGATTCAAAAAACATGGGGCATTGACAAGTTTATAAAGCATGTTATGTTTTTTAATTCACATTCTGATTTCCATGGCTTTTGAATACATTTGGGTCATGTTAGTAAATTCTTTCCTGCAGTCCTGGGGGCTGAAATTTTACTTCACTTTCAGTTAAATTTATAATTCTCTTCCAATTGGGTGAGTCTAGGAGATGGACCTTAAGGGAAATTGAGATATTGACCTGAGATATGAGAGAATTGTCATGAAAAATGGCAGCACTGGAACTCATTTATGCTATCTCACTTTGGACTTCTTGACAATAGCATATTTCTGACCTTGATCGTACTGATTCCAAAAATTTTCCTCTGGCATCTGCTAATTTCAAGAGGTGACTAAATTTTAGAGTAGAGCAATAAGTCATTTCACAATATCTACCATAAATGCCAGTATATATAGTGTTTTTCAAACTGAAATATTGTACATTGTGTCCTGTTTTGGTGCTACACACAAAACTAACAAGTGAGAGAAATACATGTATGTGACTGTGCACAGTGTCTTATGATTGTAAATAAGTCGTCAGTAACCTGAGAAACTGTGTCAACAGCATTTTTCTGTCAAGACCTTTTATTTTTAATTGTTCATTAGACAACTGCCACCACAGTTTTCTGGCCTGAGTAGACAAGGACAGAGTACAAAAACTTTGGAATTCCTGATAAACAGGAAGTTCCAGCTTGACTATCTTTCTCACAAAAAGCAACAAGTTAAATAATCTAAAATGAAAATAGGGATTTTATTTCTAAGGGGTTATTTCCTCCAGACAAAACAGGAACATGCTGTGGTTTGCACTGAAACTCCACTTTGAAGCACTTCCTTTATTACTTTCTCAAGATTTTTGTCATCTTAGTTCATTTTTTTAATGTCTCTGTACTAAATGCAATCATATATTCAGCATTCCTATGTAATTTCCCTTATTTTCAGCTAATAGCTGTCTAGACTGCGGACTAGATAAAGGCAGCCCATCCATAACAGAAGAGCTCTCCTATGAGGTCTCTTTCTCAGAATCCATTTCGATCCTTCCAAAAACTCAAGAGTGGCCAAAAAATCAGAGGTTCAAAAAGGAAGAATCGACTTTGCCTGTAAGTTTGTTCTCGACGTGGTTCCTCAATTGCTTTCTTTAACATAGCAATTTCCTGCTTTATACCCCAGCACACTGAAGTCTGTTAAGATACATTAACTGTCCTTTCAGATGTGTGCTTTGTAGAGACTGCCTGCTGTGCCTGCCTACTGCCTGTGATTGATTCCCAGAGAGGCATCTAAGTAATATAGCTCTCCAAGCCAGGTCTTCACTCGTACTCATCACAGATGAATATGTGTGTAACTTAGTCCACAAATATTGCATCATCCGCATTTTTTCAAGTAGAAATAAGAACCTCTTACTGGCATGAAAACTAACAATCATTTTCATTACTGGTCTGCTTTCCTACATTGTTCCCCAACAGATTATCTGCCTTTGTTAACACATGGTTTTTAAATTGCTCTGTAGATGAAGGGAGGAAGGCAAACCTTAGTCCTGAAGCAATACTGGCTGTCTCCAATCAATATTTAGTGCTATAGGAAATACTACATGAAAAGTTTACTATATCTTCCAACCAGACATACACTGAGCAGTTTTGTCAAAGGAAGTCAGTTTTCTACTTCCATCAGCCCTCAAAACTTACATCACTAGAAGCATTAGCTTAGTTCTTCAGATATCACCTTTTAGTGACAGGTATGAAATAGCTGTAAATTATTTGGAAGCATTTCCTGAATGTTATGATGTCCTGAAGTCCTGAACTAATCTGAAGCTGTTACAATCCACACAGACATTGAATTATCTGAGACATATTCATTTGTCCATCTCATACTCTACCAAGGAAAAAGAAGCTGAAATGCAGAAGTAAGCTTCATTATTGAAAGATAAGACATGAAGTAGATTATGCAGCTTGTGTGAAATCCCTGTGCTTTATTGTGTCTGGTTTGTTGGGGGTTTTTTTGTGGAAATGGCTTGGTGTCCTGTGGAAAGTAAGGGTATTTCTGCATTCATCATGATTTTGGACTTTACCACAACAGATACACACACACAAATTTTTCTCAGCAGCAGCAGCTCAGAATATTTGCAGTTGATGGAGCAGGGAAGCTGCTGACAAAGAGGGAAGAGAAGATACATTGAATATTATGGATCTGTGGATTAATAATTGATTAGTTCTAAACAACGCCAGGATTGTGCTGGAGTTGAACTACTCTGCATACAGGACATCATTTTGTGAGCTCAGAAGAGTACACAAGAAATATGACAGGTCATTACAGACAGAGAGTTTCTGATTAGAGTCAACAGTCATAGTTGTTGATGTTGGCATTTCCCTTATTTCATCTGCTGTCGCTCNCCTCCTTAAGTGCTGCATTGTGACACCACTGTTTATCAGAAAACCACTGGAAAATTCTGACACAAGACAGAAGAAAGGGGCCCAGCCTCAAACCTTGTGTTAACCACAGCATCACATCATAGTGACCCTAGGAGTCAAACAGCCACCACAGAAAATCATTGTAGCACCCTTTGTAATCAGTTTTGAGTCTTTGGGATTTTTTTCTTGGCAAACATACTTTTTCACTTTCCCCTCTGAAAAAAAATTATACTATCTGATATTATTATTATTATTATTATTATTATTATTATTATTATTATTATTATTATTATTATTATTATTATTATTCAAGGTGATTTATTGTTCTTTAACTGCTTTTGGACTTTTTTGCATCACCAGAACCAAAATGCATAGATATTCTTTAGTATTTCATGTGTCTTAGAAGACTATTCTCCATGCAAATTTTGTTTCATTATTAAGTCACAGCATAAGTGTAATTGCTGCATTCTAGAGAGGAAATATTCTGACCTAAAATGCCTCAGACAGCATGTTAATTAGTTATTTCATTCCTTGCACTCTTTCTCCCCCAATTATTATTAGCACCTATTGAAAGACTATGTGCAATGTAATTTAGGAAGGCCTAAATTACATGTTCTACATGTCCCTTGTACTTTCTTGCTTTTGAAATCTGGTGTATGTTTAATTTTTTTGTTTGTTTGCTTTCTTCTTAGTCAGTTTGACAGACTTAATTTAAAGATAACTTAAACCTACTGAGTCCAAATTATTTTTAAAAAAGGAGGGATTGGGCTGAAATCTCCAGAAGCAAACCATTAATAAAGGCTTGGTTTTCACTCAGATCCCTAAAGGAGATAAATACTATTTATTTATTATCCCTAAATACTATTTATTTATACCTCTGACTAACATTTTTTAAATTACAGTTAAATTAAAAAAACCTTCTACACCAAAGATCCACAGTTCTTTGAAAAGCATGTTTTTTGCTATAGCATTGTTATTATGTCTAACAGTTATATCAGAACNCTGTTACAATCCACACAGACATTGAATTATCTGAGACATATTCATTTGTCCATCTCATACTCTACCAAGGAAAAAGAAGCTGAAATGCAGAAGTAAGCTTCATTATTGAAAGATAAGACATGAAGTAGATTATGCAGCTTGTGCGAAATCCCTGTGCTTTATTGTGTCTGGTTTGTTGGGGTTTTTTTTGTGGAAATGGCTTGGTGTCCTGTGGAAAGTAAGGGTATTTCTGCATTCATCATGATTTTGGACTTTACCACAACAGATACACACACACAAATTTTTCTCAGCAGCAGCAGCTCAGAATATTTGCAGTTGATGGAGCAGGGAAGCTGCTGACAAAGAGGGAAGAGAAGATACATTGAATATTATGGATCTGTGGATTAATAATTGATTAGTTCTAAACAACGCCAGGATTGTGCTGGAGTTGAACTACTCTGCATACAGGACATCATTTTGTGAGCTCAGAAGAGTACACAAGAAATATGACAGGTCATTACAGACAGAGAGTTTCTGATTAGAGTCAACAGTCATAGTTGTTGATGTTGGCATTTCCCTTATTTCATCTGCTGTCGCTCATGATTTTTTCGCATTATGACTCAGACTGTAATGGGCCTCAGCAGAAAAATCACCTCTTGCTCTGTTACACTGAACAACCAGTCACCTACATTCTGAAGGACTGTCCCTCCTTCCTCATGGTGGGCCAACGGAGCTAGACTGAAGAATATGCAACATCATACTTTCTCCAGAGTAGGTATGACAACATAACCGACTTCATGGATAATATATACAGGGTTGCACAGAGAGATAAGTCATAAAATACCATGTGCCCCACAGCTCCCAGAACAGCCACCTCAACAACCCTGGGTGTGTAGTTTACATGCAATTTCCCCGATATGGGACCATGATCCATGTGACTTAGTTGACTATATTACAGAACTATGAGTCAGTAAGCATTTCAGACCCATCTGAGCGTACTTCATAGCTCCACATAGAAACATCATCACAAAATATCAGGCATGATTCTTAGCCAAACCATTAGGAATCTAATTTCAGGATAGCACAGCCTCCTTCAGTGCTGCATTGTGACACCACTGTTTATCAGAAAACCACTGGAAAATTCTGACACAAGACAGAAGAAAGGGGCCCAGCCTCAAACCTTGTGTTAACCACAGCATCACATCATAGTGACCCTAGGAGTCAAACAGCCACCACAGAAAATCATTGTAGCACCCTTTGTAATCAGTTTTGAGTCTTTGGGATTTTTTTCTTGGCAAACATACTTTTTCACTTTCCCCTCTGAAAAAAAATTATACTATCTGATATTATTATTATTATTATTATTATTATTATTATTATTATTATTATTATTATTATTATTATTATTATTATTATTCAAGGTGATTTATTGTTCTTTAACTGCTTTTGGACTTTTTTGCATCACCAGAACCAAAATGCATAGATATTCTTTAGTATTTCATGTGTCTTAGAAGACTATTCTCCATGCAAATTTTGTTTCATTATTAAGTCACAGCATAAGTGTAATTGCTGCATTCTAGAGAGGAAATATTCTGACCTAAAATGCCTCAGACAGCATGTTAATTAGTTATTTCATTCCTTGCACTCTTTCTCCCCCAATTATTATTAGCACCTATTGAAAGACTATGTGCAATGTAATTTAGGAAGGCCTAAATTACATGTTCTACATGTCCCTTGTACTTTCTTGCTTTTGAAATCTGGTGTATGTTTAATTTTTTTGTTTGTTTGCTTTCTTCTTAGTCAGTTTGACAGACTTAATTTAAAGATAACTTAAACCTACTGAGTCCAAATTATTTTTAAAAAAGGAGGGATTGGGCTGAAATCTCCAGAAGCAAACCATTAATAAAGGCTTGGTTTTCACTCAGATCCCTAAAGGAGATAAATACTATTTATTTATTATCCCTAAATACTATTTATTTATACCTCTGACTAACATTTTTTAAATTACAGTTAAATTAAAAAAACCTTCTACACCAAAGATCCACAGTTCTTTGAAAAGCATGTTTTTTGCTATAGCATTGTTATTATGTCTAACAGTTATATCAGAACTGATGGTTCTTTGTTCTTTTTGACATTTGTACAAATGTGTCTGTCATGATGCAACATTCCTGGCTCTGGTCCACAAGACTGCAGTTTCTAAAATATGTAGACATGTTCACATGCCCCCAAATTACTCAGGATCATTCAGTTCAAGTCTACTTGGATAAATTATTTCTTAGCTGCTGTGAGTCTTGTTTCTAAGCCTAAATGCTTCTTGAGTAATAAAAAATACCAGTAAATTGGCACATAGGCAACAGGACTAAGTAATTTTGCTTCTGGGCTTTTCCTCAGGTCTTTAGTTTGAACTCTCCTGTAAGACCTCATAAATTAATAGCATTATGCAAAGCAGGCATGGATTTATTACACACACACATGATCCATACACAACCATATCCATGATGAACTGTGTCAGCTATTTCAACAGCACTCAAGATGTTTTGGGGAAGGCAGAAGCAGAGCAAAATGTTACATCCTGCTGAAACAGGGCAAAACTTTAAAAGTAGCATGTAACTCATTTGTCCTAGGTGGAGTACAGGCACAGAAGTGCTCCAGCACTACTTCCCAGTCAAACTGCAAGGGAATGTGGTGAGCAAAAAGCTCACTTACGTTCAGATCGACACAAACTATGTCATCATACCAGGCCAATATATGTCTATAGTTCATCTTTTGTTATCCATGTACCCTAACATAATTTCCTATCGTATATGGGTACCTCTTTCAAAACACTACCTGTAAAATCACTTCCTGTAGTTTTTGTGCAAATAAAGATGCAACCCATCTCTACTGTAGAAATTCATTGTTCGGAAAAGCCGGTTTGGACTGACAGAGGTTGGAGACCTCTCTCCTGAAGACATGAAGAAAATCCGCTACCTCTCCCTGATTGAGCTAACTGCCTTCTACGATGCACTGGGGGTGGAACTGAAGAGGAACCGTGCAGAGAGGGTGCGAGGACGAGGTACTATGCCCTTTTTAGCCACTTGCTTGTCAATCAGCATTGCAGCTAAGATGCATACAAGGCTGTGTTCCCTCTTTTTCACATTTGTTGTTATTATTTTTAAGAGAATGGTCTTTTCGGAGTGCCTCTCACCATACTGCTGGAGAATGATCAAAAGAAGGTTCCTGGAGTAAAAGTTCCCCTCATCTTCCAAAAAGTGAGTATAACTCAGCCTTCTTGGCCACTGAGATTTGCTTCTCCCTCATTTGCATTAACACTTTAAAGAGTCATCGGATAAAAGAAGATGCAGGCTTTACAGACTTGTGGGCGTATACATTTGTCTGATTGTATATTGTGATTTGAAAACCTTTTGACAAGGAGACAAAATTTGCTCCTTTTCTGTGTTTTATCTGTGGTGGGGAGCTCTTTTGATTATTGTAATTACAAGAAACCACGATGGAAACTTTCCATCTTTCGGTTTCCCTTTTTCATTAAATTAGAGAGCCATGCAAAATTACATATGTGCAGAAATAGCAGACATGACTGTCTTGGGAGTTCTAATTTCACATTAATTCAAACTGTACGTACTACTTAGGTACTATTTCCAGAATAGAAGTGATATCTTCTCATTGAGGTTTGTATGACAAGACAAACAGCATTCATATGAGCCATTTGAAAATACAATGACATCCAGTGGATATCTTGGAGACAGGTATGCAAACATGTGCAATTACACAGATTTACACGGACTTGAAACTACAACGAATTTCTCTGTAATACTGACTAAAGGAGGGTTAGAGGAAAGACTGACACAATTTGAATATTTAGATGACTTTGCAGTTAGCTCCAAAACTTCCCTGTCAACATATCATGGGAAATTAGAAGAATCCAAGTCAGGGCCAGAAGCATATCTAGTGGTGGAAATCCAGAGCTGTATGACTAAATGCTAAGAAATTATTTTTTCCCCAATGTTGAAAATTATGCAAAATGAAAATGCATTTATTTTTTTTAATAAAGAATTAGAATGGAAAGTTTATTCTTCTATTCACAGAAATCACAAAATAAAATATCCTGGGATCATTTTCTAATCTGAGTTCTCAGTTCCCAAAAATGTATGTTATCTATGGACCTTTCCATTGTGCTCCTTGGGGCACACTTAAACATTTCTCAGAGGTTATTTTTCCTTCAATACACCATTGTGTTTTACCCTGTGTATCTGCTCTTTTATTAATATGTTTATGTGTTAATTGTTCTATAGCAGTGCCAACTCTCAAGTCAAGAACAGAGGGGCCTATTGCATTAGCATTTTTCCATACTCTGTATACTCCTTACTTCAGGGTCAGGAAGTAGAGAACAAATTAGGCAAGTTTATTTACACGAGCTGGCTTGTTGTTATGAGCAGATTCCATAGAGATGCATCTTTTTCCAATTAGTTTCAAGGATACCTAGATTAAAAAAAAGTCTATGGTATTCTTAAGAGCTCCTGACTATTTTCCCTTCTGAGTATGTTGTGTTGTCTTTCAGTTACTGCACAAGCTTGAGGAAACAGGTTTGGAAACTGAAGGAATTCTGCGGGTTCCCGGATCTGCCTCCAGAGTCAAGGTACACACTCATGCCAGTTTTCCATCTTCTGGACCACAGACTCTATGTAAAATAATACATCACACACACAGATTCACAGTGCACATAAATACTGATCCGTGTAGCCCAGCATTTCTACTCCTACCAGTGAAAGGTCGGATTGGTTCCTGGGAATCAATATATAACAGGACATGTAGTCCATTGCTTTGCTTTAGTTCATGTTCTATATAAAGCACAGTCTTGATGTTGAATGTAGTTTTTCTCCATGAAACATGGTGGGATCCTTTCAGTTTATCTCTGTCATCCAAAATTGCTATGATCTTATCTCTGTTTTATTTCAGAAATCCAGAGTTGTTAACTGAGTGAACATCAGATAAAGATCTTATTCTATGTCATTTTAACCTCTGTGTCATTTTATTTCTCATTCATCTTCTGTGATCTTACAATTTCATGTTCTGAGTGAGAGAAATTTGGCCTATGTTCACTCCTGGCAGTCTGAACTAGTGCATTTTCACAGGCTGTTTGCGGGCTCTGAGCACATGATAGTTGGTACCCAATAACCTGACATTGTGGGGCAGTAATGTTTGCTATTGTTTCTTCACAGTAATTTGATTTTGGGAGCTGGCAGAGGCAAAGTAGGACAACAAGGTGTTTTTTGTTGTCTTTTTTTTCTTGGTTTAGTAGTGTCTACCTCTTTTCCAGATATTTGCCTTTTTTTTTTCATATTTTAGCCCACTAGGATATTTTTGGTCTCGTTTAAGCAACACTTTGCAGTACATTCTACTCCCACTTTCTCACCCTCAAAAAAGTTAGCCTTGCTTTCTGAGGCAGGAAGTTTCAACATTGTGGCAGCCACACAAATGTTGAGGATTGCTAAAAATTGATGGGCTGGGGGTCATAAAAGATGACTGTACAAGGAGAAGCAGCAGTATGTGACAGACATTAGAATTCCAGCTGCTTTGACTCCGCATTGATAAAAGTACCCTGTGCCTTGAAAGTGCTGCATCGTGCAGAAGGAAGCTCCTAATTTGCCCTGTACTTTTCAACTTCCTCTCTTTTTTTTCATATGAATGCTTAAATGTTATTTCACACAATCTCAAATCTTTACAACGTCTTCGTGGAGATTACACAGCAGGGCTGTGCTCTAATTCAATTATTTTCATATTCGTTGCTTATGCTGTACTAGGTCTTGTTCACTTTTTATTCATAACCTATATCAATGGAGCTGCTATGACTTTACATGTAAGTCTCCTATACTGGGTGGTAAGTTAAACTGCCCATATGAAAGTTTTAAATTGAGTTTTGGTTTCACTTAAGTCTGTCCAACAAGCCAACAAACAAGAGAGATTTTTTCAAAGCAGAACCAGATTTCATCCTTCAAAGCCTTCATACATTATTATGACATTAGGATTTGAGGGCATTCCAACTTTATTTTAGTCTTGTTTGGAGAAAGAAAAGGCATATGGAAGTGATTAAAGGTTACTCTTCTATAAAACAAAGAATAAAGGAATAAATGCAAGTTTTCTTCTGTAACCTGGTTTGTAACAAAAATTCCAGTGAAACAAAAATGTATGGTAGTCTAGTGTAGGATCAGTCATGTTTAAAAAGAATTGCAAAAACATATTTTAAAATATTTAGATGCATACATATCTGTATGTATTTGGAGGGTGGAGGGAACTGGGTGTATAAAATACAATATATTCTTACCTGTTTGGATATATATATATTAAATGTTTGTGTTTAAAAAAATCTTGCTTTCTCTTTCTGTGGCTTTTCCCCAGTTCTCAGCAGAAAAATGTGGAGTAGATTTCTGTCCTCTTGTGCTTTTGATGAGGTGAGGATTTCTGTTCCACATTTCCCAGTCAGTTACCCGAAGAGAATTTAATCTAGGTGTTTGTATGGATTATGTGCAAACGATGTGAATACAGAGGAAGCTGAGATAGCCCAGGGTACAACCAGTAAAATGTGCTAGTAAAAATGAGACTGTAGCATTATATGCCAAATCCTGAATGACTTTCTGCTTCCTTTTGTGCAACCATTCTACTTCATTATGTGTGACCATATTTTATATGTAATTTCCTTCCATTCATGTGAGACGTGGTAAACAGAATTCGTTTTTAAAAGGTTTTCTGCCTGAACAGACTAAACCTTCTGCATAATATTAAAGTACATTTGACAAAAGCATGATCTGAAACCTGAATATTTGCTACAGATATATTTTTTCATAAATGGTCTCATAAAAAGCAGCAGCAAACTTCCTATGGATAAGACAGTGTTTGGCCAGTAATAATTGTGAAAGCTGTAATATTTATGGATATCCTCATGTCACAATAGCATCCTTCAATCTTTTTAGCTCAGCAATTTTTTGAGGAGCTTTCATTTTCCAAACATCTGGATGTGAAGCCAAATTCTGTTCCTACTAGGAACCTTGCTGAGTATTTCCCATTAACTCATGTGTGTTGAACACTAATTAGTGACCCTCCAGAACTAAACAGACCTCTGTTATGCAACATGATCCTGACACTGGAGACCAAGAGGATTAAATGGGGACCCAAAATGTATAATCATCAGTTCTCTATCTTAGACCTCTCTTATGTTTTTTGAGCTTTGGGTTTGGGAAGGGGGGTTTATGCATTAAGTACAGATTTTTCTCACAGTAATGGTTTGATACATTTGTTTTCCTGCAATTTGAACAAATCTAACTATAATTATTCTAACATAAAATTTCCTTGTAAAGACAGGAAGACCTAGATTTAATGCCATTTTTAAAGGCCCATGGATTAACGTGCTAATAGACTATCTAGCAAGTTCACCGACAGTAAGGAGAAAACACCACTTCTTTGTCTTTTAAAGGTCAAAACTTCTGGAGAGTGTTTTAAACAAAAAGAACGGCTGTGTTAAATCCTAGTTAACTGAGTTGTCTGTTTGTATTTCTAAGACATTGCACGAAATTGATGGTTCAAATGGGTCACTGGCAGAAATCTAGCTATAGCAAACCAAATATAGCCTGGGTTGCCAAATATCTTCAGGAACTTGATTTGCTAACCTGCTCTGAACTCCGTATGTGTGTACTAGACCACCAGTGGTTTAGGGGTACTTTAGTTCAAGGGCTGTGCAAACCTGCATACTGTTTGTAATGGAACTTCTGAAGTGATGACAAACTGCCAGGTCAGCAACAATGACTAAAGGCCAAATCTTTCTTTTATCTTTCAGAATCTCCATCAAGAACTTGAGGCAAAATTTTATGAAGACACTTTTGATTGGGACCAAGTACGAAATAATGATGCAGCAGGACTGTTGAAAATGTTTATAAGAGAACTCCCAAGTCCACTCTTCACTGTAGAATATCTACCTGCTTTCATCACTCTAGTGGAAAGTATGTGGAAATGGAGTTAGTAAGGACTGAACTAGATAAAATGTAAGAGTAGACATTACATTTTTTTCTCTCTCTCTGAAGCAGAGAGAAAAACAGTCCCAGTGCATTTCCTAAACATTTGAATTTTCTGCAAGATTTCATTTCCAAATGGCAAAAGGTGTCTGCATTTAGCTAATAGCATAAGCATGTTGTGTGAATAACACAACTGTTTAATGTGAAATTTGAAACCTGTAAGTAAACAATGGCTGAGCAATGACTTTTCAATTACTGCTTCACATCAGTTATAGGTTTCACAAATGAAAATTTCTGCAAGCTAAACTCAAATCACTGCCCTTTAGCTGATATTCTCTTGGATCTATTTTATTTCTCTTAAGGTTTATGTTGAGGTGAGAATATTGGTACAGAGATATGTGTGATCACAGAAAGCTTCAGGCAGTCAGGTTTTGTTTTCAGTGTACATACTACAGTCTCTCATTCTCAGTACATTTTGTTCATTTCTCTTCCAGGAAGAATGCAGTTGTACCTTGCCATACCTATGACTTCACTGTAAAGTCACTTGAGCTAGGACAGAGTGAAACTCTCAGGGTGGTGAATTAATTAGGCAAATTGGTACAGAGGAACTTCACTTAAAGTTGCAGTCAAGTTTGCAGAGTCTCCTTTAGGTAAAGAGCAGAAAGAGGTGACCTGTTCTTGTAACCTTCACATACCTGAGTGTGCTCCTTTTGAGTCCCAGGCTGCATGCAGTTATGATGGCTTAGCAGTTTGGAGAATTCTGAACAAGAGGTGTCTGACCAGAATAAAATTATTTTATTCCCTACAACAAATACACAGATATCTAAGAGAAACCAGCTAGTACTGAAACATACTGACTTGTAACTACATTGACAGAATCTTATAGAGCCCCGTCGCCCCGTGTGACAAAGAACCAAGACGATGAGGAAAAACCCACTCATTTAATTGATTTTACATTTGGGAAAAAATTTATTGTTAATCAACACCTAACATGCTACTCTTGACCAGGCTCTAGTTGCTCTTGCTAGAACTGCTGACGCACAAGGTTTTTAGAACAAACCAATTGCAACTGGGATTTCAAAAATATTAATTATTCATATCCTTAGAAATCTCCAAGATCAAGTTACAGCTACAAGCTTTGCATCTGTTGATCATGCTGCTGCCTGAAGCCAACAGAGACACAGCCAAGGTAAGTTCTTTCTTTGCTATCACCTGCCATCTGTGGTGCTTTTGACTTTTAAATGAGAAACACATTTTTTTCAGGCAATTCACCAGGAAAGTATTCATCTGTGTTTTTTATAATTTCCTTGAAAAGATGTTCAAATTCCCTCGTCGTCATTTCTTTTACAAGCAATTAAGAAACAGTTGTGGGAGGTATCCAGCTGCTGGGTCTCAGGCATCATTTATTCTGGGGCACCCGTTTCAAAAAGGCATGATCCTCACATAGTTCACATAGTTTAGAAAAACAAGATCCAGTTTCTGGGTTTTTTGTATAACCGAAATTCTCCAGGATGAATTTAAAAGAGAAGCTGCCCTCAAGGAGCCTGCCTAGTGCACTCCCAGTCCTGAAGGGCTTCCAGGGCATTGGATCAGAGTGGAGGAATTAGTCCAAAGTGAAAACATATATCTGTAGCACAGATATCAGAATCTCATCCTCAGCTGACTTCCCTTACAAACTCCATGAACTAATTCCCAATACACACAGAGTGGCTGCAAGCATTTTGGGTGTTTGGGAGCTCCCAGATCTACGTCCTGAGCCCAAGGAGACAATGGTTACATTTTCAGGCTTGTTTCTACATAAAGGAAACCTGAGTGAACAAGCTGCATGGGAGCCCCTAGACGTTTCATCAGGTCCTCTGCTCATCAGGACCTCTGCAAGTCTCCCACTAGTCAGTTTATATATAACTTTATGAGTTCAGGTGCTTTCTTTACATGTATTTATGTATACAGTAATGAGGGACAAGAACAATAACCCTCTTTAAAGCATCTGGAGGTCTACTAGTGCTCTGTAAATAATGGGGATTTTTTCTGCTACCAAAGTTCATTTTGGTATAGAGCTGCATATGAAAAATACATGCTATAGGAGTAGTCTTAATTATTATTAAACTTTTGTACAAAAAGAAAAGCTATGACAAAACTTTCTATGCATCTCTGCATATATAATGAGATTTTAGAAATTGCTCCAACACAGTTTCTATTGTGTAATTCTTGGATTTATAAAAATGTTTTAATTGCAACATCAGGGTACAAAGGTAGTGGTTTTAATGATATCATTTTTGTGGTTTAACCCGGAAAGCAGCTGAACACCTGTTGTGGTTTAACCTCAACCATCAACCAAGCCCCATGCAGCCACTCGCTCACTCGCCCACCAGCAGGATTGGGGAGAGAATCACAAGCATAAAAGCTGAAAAACTCATGAGCTGAGATAAAGACAGCTTTGTAGGGAAGGCAAAAGCCATGCACACAAACAAAGCAAAACAAGGAATTCACTGCTTCCTATGGTTAGGCAGGTGTTCAGCCATCTCCGTGAGAACAGGGCCTGATCACTTGCAAAGACAAATGCCATCACTCCAAAAGTCCCATTCTTCCTCTTTTTTCCCCCCACCTTTATATTCTGAACATGGTGTCATATGGTATGGAACATCCCTTTGATCAGTTGGAGTCCCTTGTCCTGACTGTGTCTCCTTCCAACTTGTCATGCAGCCCCAACCTTCTCACCACTGTGGCAGTACAAAAAGCAGAAAAGACCTTGGCTCTGCACAAGCCCTGCTCAGCAATAACAAAAACATCTCTATATTATCAACACTGTGTTCAGCACAAATCCAAAACATAGCCCAAATACTGGTCACTGGAAAGAAAATTAACTCTACTCCAGTCAAAACCAGCACACCACCACACAGCCATTCCTTCACTTCTCCCCCCACCCAGTGGCATGGGTTGAAAAATTTGAAAAAAAAAAGATTAAAATTCATGGTTTGAGATAAAAATAGTTTAATAGGACAGAAAAGAAAGGAAAAGGAATAATGATAAAATAATTAGAATATACAGAAGAAGTGATGCACAACACAATTGTTCACCCTTCACTGACTGATGCCAAGCCAGTTCCTGAGCAGCAGTCCCAGACCTGCTTTCCCACAGTTTATATACTGAGCATGATGCCATCTGGTATGGAATATCCCTTGGGTCAGTGGGAATCATCTCTCCTGGCTGTGTCCTTTCCCAAGTTCTTGTGCACCCCCAGCCTCCTCACTGGCAGGGCAGCATGAGGAGCTAAAGATTACACTTGACTAAGTGTAAACACTGCGTAGCAACAACTAAAACATCATTGTGTTGTCAACATTATTCTTATCCTAAATCCCAAACACAGCACTGTACTAGATACTAGGAGGAAAATTAACTCTATCCCAACTGAAACCAGAACAGTGTTACGAAAGGACTCATTGGTAGACCCCAACTCTAATCACAGCTGCAATCCATCCTATTCAGTCACTCAAGCAAAATTCTGAATAAACTACCCAAAAGGGAAATGAGTTTCCTTTCACTCTGCTATGCATGTGCAGAAGCAACATCAGTGAACAATGACTGAGCTCTTCTTGCTTTCATTATCCCAGAATAAAAGTTTGGGGATTGCTGGCAGATATTCTTCATGTCACATATGGGACTGATGCAACATTTGAAGGAAGACATTGCACTGGTGATGGTGATATAAAAAGCATTGGTCAGATGCATCAAAATGGGCACTTGAAAATCTATGAAGAAACTAACTATTCCTTTGTAATACCTGTACATCTTTCCTCTGCTATAGGATTTAGTGCCTTAGGGTAGGCACTGTACTTGACTTGCAAATTTGGGATTATGCTCTACACCACAGATAATTTATTAATGTCTATTGTGATAGCATGAACTGTTCCTCTGTGATTGACACAGGTGGTTGTACCAACCAGAGTAATCCAAAATAAAATGAAAAACTCCCTAGATTTCACCTCTAAGTGCAAATACATCAGCTTTGGAGCCAGACATGCTGTGCAATTGAAAGCTCTGCATTTCAGAAGCAAATTATTTCATGAGACTCAACATAACAAAGTGTTATTTTTTTTCCAGGCCTTTCTTCAGTTCCTGAAGAAGGTGGTTGCTAATGAAGGGAAAAACAAGATGAATTTGTGGAATGTTTCTATGATTGTTGCACCGAACCTCTTCATGTACAAAGGGAAACGTGCAAACCAACAAGAAATGCAAGCAGCCGCCACCACAGCACACATTGTGCGGCTTTTAATTCGGTACCAGGACATCCTGTGGACAGTGAGTAAAGCTGGTTTCCTCTTTAGGGCTCCAGTACAGAGCAGTATTTTGCCATATGCAGGAGCTCTGCAGAAATCAGAGTAAACTGACCTTCCAAGAGGAAACAGTTGGCTATTCTTTGGAAACTGACTGGAGTCTTCTACATCTAGAATGAAATAGAGTGACAGGTATCTCTGGATTGAAAATTATCTCACTTACCTAAGTCATCTCCTTTAGCACAAATTGCCTTCTGGAGGTACCTGTCCCACACCATTGTTTATACAGAATAATGCATAGGAGAATAATTTAATCTAGATGTCTAGGTGATATGTCTAAACTTGAATGAGATTAAATGTGTTTAAAAAGTCTAGCCCATAATAATGTAAGCCAAAAGTGTCTACTACTTGTTGTGCTAGTGAAGGTTGGCCTGAAGATGTTGACAGTCTCAGCTTGTTCCCTCATAAAGGAGAGTATGAGGGGAATTGCAAAGACTACCTCCCAATGAAGTTCCTGCAACTTCAAACATCACTAAAATGTTTCATGTGGTATGAAAGAAGATTTACAATGTCACCAAAGGAATAAATGTTGCTTGTTAGAGGAACCTGTGAATTGCATGTATCTTTTAGGAATAGCTAGAGCTTCTGCTGCCTAAAATTTGTGCCTTTTGACAGCAATGTTGGGGGGAAAATAACTATATATTCTTAGATCTGGTTTCCTCCCTTTAGGTCCCATCTTTCCTGATATCCCAAGTGAGAAAAATGAATGAGGCAGCGATGAACAACAGCAAGAGACAGCTGATGTTTGACAAAGGAGTGAGAAAACTACTGAGGAGAAAGACCATGGAACGGGAAAGACCTGAAAGACCAGAGGTATGATACAAAGATACAGTTTTCGAAGTCAGTTTTAACCAGCCTCCCTCTATCTCGTTGGGGAGGAAATTTTACCATACAAAATTAGCTGATTAGGGAGCTATTTTGAAAGATATGCTTCTCACTCCAACATCCTGATGAAACAAAGCTTTGGGAATTGATTGAGAAAAGGTGAGGAAGGCAGAATGATTTCTATCAGTCCCAGCTGTAGGCTGTTTACAAACACATGCTGGTTTTTAACCTGTTTCACAAGAAAATGGTTATATGTGGCCTGTCCTTGACAGTAAGGATCTGTAGATATTCAACAAATGAATGGATCTGTAGCTGAGTGGTAGGATGGTTCTATTAGGATCAATTACATTTATGCATGCCCTGGTCTAGGCTATTTGATATTCTCCTTGCAAAGTTTCGTTTTAGAGCTTTGCACTAACTTCCTAAGCAGAAAGAAAATCCAGTTCACTGGCCACAGACACCTAAACTGGGTCTAAATGTTAAGCACTTAATGAAGTTGTTTGTGTTGTTATTCCCCATATAGTCAGAGAAGAGAGGTGGATATTTCTGAGGATTTCCAGGGTTTCAGGTGCAGTTCCAGCTTAGGAAAATCTGATAGAAAAGTCTTTCTCTGAAGGTCTTAAAGCCACCAACTTTTCTCCACTGGCTAGGTATGGAGATTAGGAAGTTACTTGAGGTATGTTGCTTTGATAGACAACTAAAATAAACTTACATATTAGGTGCAACATATAATTTGGGCAACAGAGAATGTTGTATCTATATGCACAACATATATAGTCCCTGTAGCAGCTTATATGTAGTATTTTCATGTAGTAACTGCTGTTAATAACCTGGAGAGAAAGTCTGTAGAGTCCTCCATGGATGTCTAAAAGAATGGAAATTGGTGAATTTTAAGAGAAGTAATCAAGGAAATGGTGAAGGACTCTATAGTTGAAGAATAGTCTTGAAGAAAAAAGAAAAGACAAATTAGGAAGGAGTGATATTAAGTGATTATAAGAAATAGAGAATGAGCCACCTAGTACAGACAACAGAGAAAATGCAGACGGCAATGTCTGGGCAAAAAAGGAGAAAAATAAATGCTATGTATGAATTGCAAATCCATGCTAATTCAGCTTTCTAAAGAATTTATTTGCCAGCACTGACCAAAATGGAGACTGCTGCAAATGGAGACAGAGATGTTTGTTTAAATTTGCAATATAGACTACTAGTGTTGCAAAGTTGTATTCAGCCTAGAACAAACACAGAAAGACTCTGTCTCTGAGGAGACTCAATTACTGCGGTCATTACACCTTCAGGAAGACAAGTCCATTGATCCTAGTAATTGGCTTTACATCTAATAAAAATGAGGGTAGCTGTGGCAGGTATCTGAAATATGAAAGGTAAATTGGAGGCAAACTCTGTTTGGATAACTGAGTTGAATTTTGAGAGCACTTTACACAATCCCCAGGTCTCAGATGCTCTAAATTACACAGAGACAGAGACTGGAGAGACTATTGTGTTCTGCTCAGCATGGTATTAACTGGATTAAAACTGGAATGCAAACCTTGCTAATTGATTTATCCACCATTAATCATGGAAGAGTGCATAAACTTCATAGATGATTGTTTGAACCCTACATAAGGTCAAATTTCAAACTAACAGAAACCATATGGCACTTTGATATTTTACTGTACACACACTTCGATCTAGTTGAAGCTATAGGAAGTGGAAACAAAGAACTGGATCTTTATGCCTCAGGAGAATTTCATCTTTAGAAGGAAGAACAGATATTCCTAATAATTTTTATGTGGTTTCAAATAAGCAGTTGGCTCACTGAACAATGCTAACAGAAATAACTTAAAATTCAAGGGCTTCACTCTGTATGCATTTATGTGTTACTTACCAAGGAGTTTGTGTCTTTGTGTTGTATCTCATTATACCATGTCTACAAATTTGCATTTGTATGTCTGTAAATATGTCTTTTGAATAATTAAGTGAATACAGGACAGTGATTTTTGCAAGCAACCTCAAAACAGTTTCAGAACTGCATCTGAATCGACCTAGAACAGTATTTGCCTTAGACTTACTCTACTGAATATTGGTTTTAGGGAGCTGTCACATTTCCCCCATACCTGCAGTCTGACATACCCGAGGGAGTGATACGAGTTTATGCTCCACTGCATTCAAAAGTCTCTATGGCAATTCAACTCAACAGCCAAACAAAAGCCAAAGACATCCTGGCTCGATTCCACTGTGAAAACAGGTGGGTAAAGCAGAACATTTTGTTTTTCCTGAACAATGTTAGAACTATAAATGGATTTTTCCCTTTTCAGAGATTCATTGTGTTACAATAGCTCTTTTTCTCGTCTAAAATTGCTAATTTATGGTTATGTTGGTCAAAGAAATTTTAACCACTGATTTTATTAATTTTATTTTTCTTAATAATTGGCTCCTATACAGAATCAATCTGCCCTCTGTTACACCACTACTAAAAACATACATTAAACATATATTTTATAGACTTGCCACATAGAGAATGCAAAGGAATTGTCTTACATCTGTCCATAAGTCTTTAATGTTTTTATTTCTTTAAGGTAATAATTATTAACAGTTACAGAAAATGGCACATTGTATCTGAAAGTCTTTTCTGCAGTCTTTCCAGCTTGCCACATAATTCTGCTTTTTTAATAAATAATATAAAATAATAATCTAGACGGTCTAGTTAACTGTGATGCAGTAAGCTACCTGTGTAGCAGATTCAGTATTCTGCAGTGGTCCATTTGGTAGAAGTTACTGCTTTTGATAAGGCAGTTCACAGGGAAAAAATATCAAACTTCAGCTTACCATAGATGGTGGGTGATAAGGCAGTGGTTATAACAGAAATACACATTGAAAGTTTTTTTTCCATCCTA
This sequence comes from Sclerurus mexicanus, assembly GCA_013396755.1. Classification (NCBI taxonomy): domain Eukaryota; kingdom Metazoa; phylum Chordata; class Aves; order Passeriformes; family Furnariidae; genus Sclerurus; species Sclerurus mexicanus. Next base: position 982,060 of record VWZF01000628.1, on the reverse strand, counting down.
GCCGTGGATCATCACAGAACGTAAGAGGCCAGATCCAAAGTTTACATGAAGTTGGAGGAAATATAGGTACGTCTCATTTTTGAAAATTTAATTCTGAATGTCCTTTAGTTCCTAAAACATCACAGGGCAATGCTGTTTTGACTCAGCTGGGTCACTCCTACCCTCCAGTGCATTTGGAGGTAAGCAGCCTGACCCAAAAGCTGTTAAAATCAATGTCATGATTTATTACAGCTTCAGTGTGACCGGAAGGACACCCCACAGAAGAGCGAACCCAACGGCTGTATCTCAATAGCACCCCTTACAGCCTTGCCAAATTTATCTGACCTTTTGCTTACTTCTCTCCCTCTCGTAACTGAGCATTTTTCTATGGTTAAGAGATCCTTAGTCTTCCTCTTGCAAGTACCTGCCGCCTCGTTGTCAAGCCTTTACCCAAGACCTATTTCTTCATCACTATCTGTTAACATCCCCCAAGTAAAAAACACATAATTGAGAATTCACCCCCACCCCTGTGTCTATGGATGTTCTGTACTCATACTAATCTGTGTGCTTTATTTAGATTGGAAATTCCTTGCAGTATGGCTTTTTGTCTTCTTCCGTGTTTCATGCAGTGACACTTCTTGTAATAACAACAGTGGCTTGCCCCACAAGTTTCTGGCCTAAAGGTCAAAAACCAGGTTTAAATTTGATATTGCACAATCTTGGCTCTCTCCTTTCTCTACTCATACCAAAATTCTGAATGCTCTGTCCAAGCCTGTTGTCAATTATCTGATTAGATTATTCCTTATTTCTTCTTGATTCAGCCCTAAGGAGTTTTTATAAAGTTATTACAAAACATCACAGATTTACTTTTGCAACAAACAAGAAGCAGTCTTTATTACTGATGACACACAAAGCTAAATTGGATTAGTGATTTGTTTTGCCTGGCTAAACCAGATGACCAACTGATGTTAAATCAGAAGAATATCCTAAAGGCCTTGCAAACCAATCCTAAACATCCCCACACTCTTTCAGAAAATCTGGATGTTTAATTTGCATCTTCATTTAAGATTATTTTTATAGTCTAGATACTTCAGGGTACTTTAGTCCACTGATTATGCATTAATTCATTTATATTGCTTTCACTTGAATAAAATTGTTAGAACCCCAGTGACCTTATAAGTAACTGTGCAAAAATTTTACCATAATCCTTTCGTGTCAAGCAAAGCAACCTCACCAGTTAAATGACTTCATCACCCCACATAAATGTAATATAGTCTAACAAATCAACTTAACTCTAGAATATATTGCCTTATTACTCAATTAAGAGGCACCTAATGCCTCGTTTTGGCAAAGGCAGCAGGGACTTTCCAATTGCCACCTAACAAAACCCTGAAACAACTAGCATTAGGAGGATTTTTTTATTCTTTTTTTTTTAACCAGCAAAATGGCAACTGCCAAAAACCTTGATATAGTCCCTGTATTTCCTTGCAAGATCCTAGCTGGATGGGAACACGTTTACAAGAGCTACTTTTCCAGCATTTTAAAATAGTGTAGAAACAAAATCAGAGTGTTGTAATTCCAGACCAGTAAATCCAAAGAAATAAAAAAACCTCATACTGTAGCACTTACAGTAAGAGTGTTGTTAATGCTTTTTAAGAACCCATATTTGTTCACCATTTGACTAAATGTCTTGTCCGTAACTCAGTGTAATGCAGGGCATCTTGCCTGGAATTGAAAATGAATTCATGACTTACACATATAAAATCACTGGCAAATTTACCAAAGGCCCTCTGCATCCTGGCAAGATGTTAGCAGGACACACCAAACTAGGCTTGCTGTGTGCAAGTCAGAGAAACATTCAAGGACATTTTAACACAGTGCTGTCCTAATGTGCTCAAAACATCCTATGATTCATGGCTGTCAATTTCTGTTTCAGGTCAGCACTGTTTGGATCCAGATGCATACATGTTAGATATCTACCGTGCAAATCCTCAGGCAGAATGGGTGATAAAACCAAAAGCAAGCTGAAGAAGGCTGCAGTGTACTGGACAAAAAGCCAAATGGACAAGAGTGATGCCTATCACTTTAAGAAGCTCTTGCAGACACAAAACAAAACGGTAGCTACAGGACATCATTCCTTCCTACTGTACAGTCCAACTGATGGCCAGCACATACTACTTTTGGTATTCCAGCTTCTGACCATCAGAAAAATACCACATCAGTTACGTTTTCATATAACTTACACTTGTGCCAGTTGGCCCACGAGTTAAGGAGGACAGACCAAGGTACGGTGCGCAGGGAACAATTTGTCACATACGAGTTGTTCGTTTCCTGACCTGGTGTTAAAACACAGATTTTTGAAAGTAATCCAGTGGCACTAGATGAATGAAACACTACCTGCCACAGTGTAACACAGAAGCACCACAGAGACATTCAAGAGGAGAAGGTACCTGTCAGATGTGGAAGACAGGAGCTCAACATGCAGTAGTGCCAAGACACAGCTGTGTGACAAAACCAAACCTTTCTGCTGAAAGTAAATCTGTGCAGTGTGCATTACTGCAATATTTTTGTCTCTCAGTCACTCCTCACGAGGACCTGATACTAGGGTCAGGAGGCAGGAGGAGGAACTACTGTATAGACAGTCATACTGCTTAAAGTGTGTACCACTATATATATCACTACCAGTCTTCCAAAATTGTCTGGATGATGTAGCTGTGTGCAATTGTAATGCCACAAACCATTCTCTCCTTCCTTCCCCTGTCACACCCACAAATTTCAGGAGACAAATGCTAGGTAAGAAGGGGCATATGCCCCGGCTCTGCCTTTTACTTGATACTATCAGAATTAAGTCTGTATAATGCCATACTATATGTGTTAATGGTGCCACTTACAGTCACCACTTGTTTTTGTCAAATATTACAGTTTCCTATTTGTAATCTAATTATTTTTATTTTATTTTAGCTTTAATATGTAAGCAATTTTGATACTATTCAGCTGCATTGACAAGAGAGATCTTTGTTCAGGTCTTGTATAATACTGCACGAAGAAGAAAAAGAGCTTCCAATGAGCAGTGGGATTCAATAATTTACACATTAGGTCTTTAAAACTGTAGCCAAACTAGGCCCAGTTATGCTGGGGATTTACAAATACATTGCAAATTGATGACATGTAGTCTAAGAAAACACACAGCTTGACAAAGGAACAATTGGCTGCAATTGCATTGGAAATTTAAGACAGTGTGTCCAGTTGGTAGCTGGACAAGTGCAAGCACTGTTCTTCACCTAGTCATCTCACTTGGGGCTATACTTTACTGAACTAAAGCATGTCTGTTCAGTAGGGAAATCATAAATCTCTGCAAAAGAGCAGATATTTTTTTCATCTTTGTCTTATGCAAAAAATGGGAACTAATGCCTTCAACTGCACTGAATGTGTCCAGCATTAGATGACACTGCACGGTGAATCCACCCACAGCCTGAGCAGTGGGTTTTGTTCCTGGTCTGGATGCACAGATGAGGCAGAAGTTCTGTTTATCATGTAGGAATGTAAAAGCACTCTGAATCAAGTCCTCCAGGTGAACATAAAGGCCACTGTCCTGCAGAGGAAGTCTGTAACTTGAGATGCTGTGCTGAAGCTGTGCAATGAGGATCTGAACCAGAAGCAGGGCTTCTAGAATGTGCTAAGTTAATTGCGTTCTCCAGTAGTTAACTTTCATTGTTAATGGTCAGTGAAAGAAATCAACATTGAATTAATAACTTTACCAAGCAAGAATAATGTCTACAGAGGGCAGATCCTGTCTTCTTTCTTGCCTTCTTGATAAAAAATAAATGAAAAAAAATTAAGCAACATTTTATTTTCTCTTTTTCCTTAAAACAATGATATTTCTAACTTTCCTGGAATTTTGTTTGTTTGTTTGTTGTTTCTGTTTTTTCCTTTCTTCTTCACAGAATGGAGACATAGTTCATCCAGGAACAGACTAGGACAGTCGTATTATAAAATACACTCTTATTTTGACAACTATATCTTGTAAATATACAAGAGATAGTAGATCTGTGGTTTGTTTATAGGACTAAGCACAAATGTTTTGCCATGTGCTTTGCTCCTGATACCCTCTGTGGCAATGGGCAGCTCTTTCTACTAATGCTGCCCTTTTCTTTAAGCTGTAAACAGGACTAGTACTTTCTGTAAAAAGGCAACATGGTAATTAGTTGAGTTAAATTCTACTCTCAGGTGCAGTCAAATAATTCCCTGACCAGATCAGGAGTTATAAACATCCATCTGGGAAGGACAAACTCAGCAAAGGTGTGTTACATGGAAAGTGCTTTGAATACATACAAAGGCTAAGCATCACTGTATTTATAGCCAATGGTTAAAAGAGGTTCTATAGAACCTCTTAAAAGAGGTTCTATAAGTATACAGAAAGCCTAAACATTAACAAAAAATTTGAAATGTCATTAGCAAATGAGCTACATTTCTGCAGTATTTTTCAGACAAATACATTGACCTCCTCCATCTTGCCCACTAACTTCACTCTGTGTTCTCAATGGCCATGCTAGGGAAAGTACAGAGAAGCCCTGTGTTCACACTGTAACCTGCTCAGCATGTTCTGGACCTCATCAGTGTTATTTCTGAAATAGATCTCCCTGCATTCCACACAGAATACAATGGGTTTTTGAAAGACTTTTACCACCTCACAACTTAGGAAAATTAAATATGATGTAATAAAATCTATCCTGTGAGCATCTGTGTTATGATAAAACTGCCTATACCTTTGTAAGATGTATTAGCAGATGAACTTGACTCTATATACCCAGACTACTACAGCATGGCCAAATACCTCCTGTCTCTGAAACAGAATGTCAAAATTCTTTTTTGATACAAATGGACCTAATGACCCATGTGTACTATGGTTAATACTGTTCCACATTAAGTTGTTTTGTATTGTTGTGGTACACTAACTCAGTTGCATACGCAGCAGGCAAATGGAACAATCTCAGTGACATTTTGAAATATTAGGCCTCAACTTTAGGCCTTATATTTCAAGGTTCTGGTAGAGGCATGAGAAATTTTGTTCCTCCTAAAAGCAACTGAAGTCAAAACCAGGTTACAACAGGATTGTCACCTAACAAAAAGCAACATATGGGGAAAGTTATTAATAAGAAAGTGGTAGCAAGGAGGGAGAAATTTATTCAATTTCCAAAGATGCCTCAAGCATTTATGTACTCCATGGTTCTACAAAGACAAGCATTTTGCATATCAACACATACAGAGAGAGAATTGTAAAAAAGTAGATGTTGGAAACAGACTGGAATGCTCTAACCTGTTTATGCAGCTAATGTCATTAGAATGTGTGTGTGCACACAGATGTATCTGTGTCCACATACAATATTAACTACCTCACTCTGCATTTTCCAGGAAAAATATTTTGGCTTAGAGGTTTACTACTCAAGAACTTTCTGTTATCGATTTCACCTTTCCACTAGTCTTAACATTGCCAAAATGTGTCTTTTTCTATGGGGCATGATTTTAAATTACAAAAAAACATAGTGAAATACATATTTCAGGATGTGGATGAAACTTTATTGAAACTATATTGCCTAAATTACTGCTTGTAATGTGAACCTTATGAGATGAGATCTTGGGGTTAAATAGACAATAAATACAAACACACTGTGTTACGTTTTTATTTTTCATGGGCTTTCTGTTAATGTGTGTCTTCTCTGGAAAATAATACAATGCCACTAATCAAAGCAAAGTGTTTGTATGTACGTTTCCCTTACAATCCTCAGTATGTTATGTGTTTTGTTGAAATATGCCAACATGTATTTGTAGAGCAGAGTGTGTCCACTGTATTGTACCCATGTCAAAAATAAAACCAATACCAACAAAAAGTTCTTCAAATCTAAATGTGTTTTTTGGATAGAAGCAGAAAATAGAAATTACAAAATGTAGTGGTGAATTTGTCTTAAAAGCAACTGTGTTGTTGCAGCACCTGAATAGCTGGCTATACAAAGGACCACATTGTGCTATCCTTGCTCAAGTGAAGGAGTTCTTTGCTCCAGGAGCTCTTCGCTTGGACTACCTTAATGCAAGGTACAAAATGACACTGCTTGGAAGCCTGCCTCATTGAAAGCAATGGCAAACCATTTTGGGGTTTCACTTCAGCCATTATTTTTTAAACTAGTACGAAATACATAGAGCAAAACTAACTTCAGAACAAATTGTAAAAAAATGCATAGTAAAAGCCAAACAAAATTGTAAGGAGCACACAAAAATACTGTTAGTTCAATGAGGGATAAAAAATCCACCAAAAACCAAGATAAAAGTGTCTTGTAAAGAACTACGTTTATTATGGATGCATATTAAAGTATGGGACACATTTGTCAGTGCTCAGTGATCTGGCCGGTTGATGTACAGATGTCCTTACTTTAGCCAGATTGAGCACCTGTCCCCAAAACCTGGCTCAAGAGAACACTAATTTCAGAAACAGGCAAGCACAGTAAGAAAAGGCAAAAACAGAACTGTTGATTGGCCTGTGGATTAGGAATTGCAGAGCAACAAAAGTGCCTCTCTGTGTTCTGTAAGAAATACTGTTATCCAAAGAAGGATGTATTTCTAGTTCTTGTACTTGTAGTTCTAGTTGCCAAAAGCCTGGTATTTCCTAAGTCAGACCCAAATTGTTTCTTCGCCAACACACTTCATATTCATCTCTGTGCTATGGAATTGCTGCTTGTCCTGAAGCTGATTACATGTAAGCATTAAGAGGAACATAACCCTCCTAGACAATGTATCTATAATGAGGGTCAGAAGCACTGGATTTTAAGGCAGAAAGAAGAGAAACTGGAGTTACCATATAAAGTATAAATTCTAGTCATTAGACTCTGAATCTGAGACCTGCAAAATTATGACTTTAGTGAGTCTCCTGCTCCCTCTGCTGGACTATATTCACCTACTCTTCATAGACTCAGAACGGTCTAGGTTGGAAGGGACCTAAAAGATCATCTAGTTCAGCCTACCAGCCTTGAGAATATTTCTCACTTCTTAGCCTTCCAGCTCGTTTTTTTCTAACTGAAATGTATGGACAACATGAATTAACGCACAGTTTATTATAGTTTTATTTGGTGGTCCAAAATAATTACCTTTTATAAAACAATCAACACACAATAAAATGAAATACTGTCAAGTAATCAAAAGAAAACATATTGTAAACACTGATTAATAAAAATTCCCAGAAGAAAAATACCCAATTAATGCCATTAACATTGTAGTAGAGGTATTTGTTGTTTAAAACCATTTAGTTAAAATGTAGACATAGAGATTCTGATTAAAAAAATTAAAAAAAAAAAAAAAGACCTGAGTTGGAAAACAACCAGAATAATCAAAGAGATTCAGGCTCTCACCAATTCTTCTTTTCATTACAAAATGAGAATGCAAAATAACAGATCAACAAAAAAAACCTCTCAGTCCAGACAGGCTTTGCTACAGTTCACTGCTCAGCCCCAGGGCAGGAATGAGGAAAGACTCCACGCAGGTCAAAAGCTCTGCTAAATTCAAACAATTCTGCATGTTGGCCCTTGGTCAAAACAAGGTTCCTCATACAGCCACGGAATGAGTTCTTGCTCGTGAGGCAGTTTTGCTTCACGTCAGCTGAAAAGCAAACATGAAATACATAGAATCTATTTTCAGTGAACAGAAACAATACAAAGATTCAGGTTATTAAGCTGCTTCTCCTCCCTCTGAAATGAGAGATAAAACCAACACCCGAGGAGCACCAAGTTCTATTCATGTTTGAATGATCTAAGGTATCCCAGCATGAACAGTCACGGCTGCTTTCAAGCATAAGCAATGCACTGGGATAACTTGTGCGGAGTTTGCAGTAGTTTTTCCCAGGGGACAATAGGAGATGAGAGGGGAAATCACAGGAGAAAGCCATTCTAATACAGGTGTTTTTTAAGTTAAAACTGTCAGATTATGAAGCAACAGCTGAGCTGTACACAGTCTCAGACTCCACTGGCAAACAAAAGGAGGGAACACGTGTTAAGAGTCATTTTTGTGAGAGTGAGAGCAAGAGGGAAAGAAGGGAATGGAAATATTACTGTACCTACCAGGATAGCCTCCAACATAAATGGGATTGTTCGTATCTGCAGATGTTGACTGCATGTAGGGATTATCAGTTTGAACCAAATTCCCATCAACTATCAGCGAAATGCGATGTGTGGTTTTGTTTGCTTGAAGTTTGTGCCATTTTCCATCACACAAATTATTTGTTGCTTTTGGTTCATGCATAGCTGTTATTCTGCCAGCTCCATTGTTGACATGGAATAAAACCTACATAAACAGCCAGATGTCAATAAAGATACAAAGTAAGAATACAAGAATTAAATTTGCCTAGAAAAAAGCACAATCATGCTGGTGCACAGATTTTCATTTTAAATGTTTGGCAATATGCAAAGTTAATGTTTACTTTGATGGATAGAGCGTATCCTTACTGAAGTGTCTTTAAAATCTAAAAGACTTGGATCTATCTATGCAGTGGTCCATTGGGTTAACTTGGTATACTTCACTAGAGATTTCAATGTTTCTTACAAAAACAAATCAAGACGTTTTTCACAGAACCTGAGACTTCAGACCTGAAAGAAGATTCACTGTATCTAACTGAAGAGAAAGAAGAGTGAACTGAAAGCACTTGTCATTGCCAATACATATATTGATTTTTTCCATGTATTTATTTTTCAAAGCAGTAGACATTTCCTCAGCTCTGTGGTGAGGATTAATATGTAAATATTAACTGAGAAACTATGTCCCACAGAAACAGTGGTATTTAACACTGTCTCTAGTAGGAAGCTTTGAATAAAAAATGAGCTATTTCTGAGAAAACAAAATACTTAGGAGCAATCAAGTATACATTTTTTATGCGAGAGATGACCAGAGAACTATGTATTGATTGTTAAAAGGTTTATGGAGCATAATGGCCAGTAGAAGTAGAGAATGAGTTAATTGCTCATGAATATTGAAAAAGAGATTACAAAACAGTGCATTTTCTACATGCAATAATGTTTCTCAAGGACATGTGCAGCATTATGGCAGAAAAAGTATTAAGCTACAAAAAAGATATATTTGGTCTAATATACAGGGTACGCAGTTACAGGAGGTCAGAATGGCTGCACACTAACATAAATTACACTAATTAAAAATCAAAAAAATTTCAGTGATTTCTGCTAATTGTATATTTTATCATATGATGGCAATGAGAAACACTGAGACTGGAATTGTCTCACACTAGTTTTGTGGGGGTTTGCCTCCATCACATTTCACTGGTGTCTGTTTAGCGCAACCCAAGAGCTCCAGCCTCCCAGTTCAAGCAAGCCTTGTGAAATGAGTGTGACAGCGCAGGGAAGCCTACCTTGCCATGTACAATCTCCAGTCCAATGGCATCAACCTTAGCACTGCTGACCCCAAGAAGAACACCATGCACCGCTGTCGTACGGAACTCCAGGGTGATGTTCACATCAGACCGCACTTTGTAACCTTCTCTGGCTGAAAAGAAGTTAGAAGCTTCTAGCAGAAGACTCATAACCCACAGTACAAAGTACAACAAATACATTGGCATAAAAAAGTCTAAAAAGTTTGTTAATTATTCTGCTGGAACATGACCTTGCAGAACCTCTGGAAAGTAAATTTTCCACAGTCATAATTCACATTTTATACTGGAAAAGATAAATTGCCACATAGTTTTTTCACTAATTCAGATTTTCTACATTCTCTCTCATTTGTAAGAAACAGTAAAGAGCACAAATGTAATCCTTCATGTTACTTCACAAGTCTTTTGTCTCCATACCCTTTAACAGACCTTAACATCAGGAACATGGATATTCTTATCTGAAAAAAGAGGTAGTTCATTTCTTTTCCAGTGCTAAAATCATTAGCTCTTTCATTTGGGGAAGACAACCCTTTGCAGAAATGGTCACTTTTGGATGTACGGAACTCAGAAATACATATGCAGGGCATGCACTTGCTGTGTGAGGAGTCAGTTAATTACACACAGTTCCAGCAAGATCTAAAAAGCATATGTTTTCATTAATATAAATTCAGTAAGGTACTGTTTTCATTTAATGACACTTACCAAGAGCAGCAAAGCCACTTCCATCAAAGAAAGTACCATCCTGCATGGTTACATAGCATTTATTCACAGCAAAGATGGAGACAGGACTCTCACTGTCCAGTTGTTTGCTATTAATTGTCATGTTACCAATGCAAGCAGGAATACTGTGAGTCACCTAAATATATGGAAATGTAAGAGATAATGTTTAATATAAACCCCTGCAATGCTTTCTTAATGATTTATCTGATGTTAGTGCAGATAAAAAGTTATCTGAACAAAACACAGCAAGATCTAAAATATTTACATAATTAAATTTCTATTATTACATATAATTGTGTAAGGTTACAAATATACCTAATGTCTTAGAGTCAATAATAGAAACACAGTATACACTATCTATAACACATAAAAAGGATTGTATTCACTTAACTGTGAGCAGGGATGTGCCAGCAGTTAAAGACATTCCAAGCATGCTTCAGCAAATTAACGAGTAAATCAAGATTTTGTATGACATTTTACAAGTTCTATTCAGCAAAAAGACTCATCTGAATTTCTCACCATTACTATTTGCAGCAATTGTAGATTCAACGTATTAAAGTATTTGTTAACCCCATTATCCAATTAAAAAGCATGGGTAAAGACAATACACTCAGAACTGAGAAGAGCTGGGAATTGCCCAATCACTCCAGAGGGTGGTTGGGCACTGGAACAGGCTCCCCAGGCAAGTGGTCACAGCACCAAGCCTGACAGAGTTCAAGAAGCACTTGGACAATGTTGTCACACACATGGTGTGATTCATGGGGTGTCCTGTGCCGGTCCAGGAGTTGGACTTCAACAATCCTTGTGGGTCCCTTCAAACTCAGGATATTCTATGATTTTACAAGAAGCATTATCATCATCACCAGAATCCTCACTGATATAATGGACTGCACAAGGAGGAAGGCAACAAAAACCCACGCTCTAAAAGCACATGTTTTTAATCTCAAGACAGGTAAATTCAGCCTTTCAGAGATATTTAAGGCACCTAATTCCTGTCTGAATGCAATAGGACTTAGGTACCAAAATGTCTGAGATTCTGGGTCATGTTTTTACCTTATACTATGAAACACAGGTACCTATTTATATTCTTTATCCATTTTTAACAGAGGGATTGATAGAAAAAAAAAATCTGTTAAGGGCGGTTACTAACACAGAAGAATACAAGCTTTAGCGAGGGCCATTAAGCTATGGAAAGCTAGAAAGATTTATCTGGTAAAGGGTCATTACTTTCTCTGTTGCTTCTTTCCCTAAGTACTTCTTTTTTGCCTGTCAGACAGGATACTGAATTAGATGGGTTTGATGCAGTATGCTCATTGTAGTCTTGCAAAATGTCAGAGACAGCCCACCACTCCAAACCTACTTACATTTCCAAGATTCTTTGGCACATAGTCTAAGGGGAGCCCTCCCACATAGAGCTTCCCTTCCACATCCAAAGTGCTACCATCTCCAAGAGCACTGACTGCTACCAATTCCTGTCCATCCACAATGACTGTACCTTTTCTTTTAAAGTATTCCGTCTTTACCTGGAAAAAATGAAAGCATGCCAACATGAATCAGTAAGTTAAATCAGTTATCTAGTCATCATTTGCCACACAAGTAAGCAAGACAATTTTTTAGTGGTTTGATTGCTTTGGCATGGTGTTCTGAAGCACATTCTTGCAATTCATCCTGAGGCTGATGCCATTTCAGAATGTAACTGAGCAGCTAAACAGCTTCCTTGCCTTCCCAAGTGTTCACAGTGATTGCATATTGTTCTGCTTCAGTTTTTCAGTGTAACAATCATTATTTAAAATTACTAGCTTACTGCCTTAGGACACAGGTGCATCACTGAAGAGAAGAGTACTGTGTTGGACCACCAAGCTGAGTGCCTCTAACAGTTTGCCTTTGCAACACAGAAAGCATACAGGAAAGGCAAAGAAAACCCAGCCCAATAACTCCAGAGAGAAAATGGAGCACGAGATTGGTGACTACCTACCGTATGCCATTTTCCATCATTGATAACAGCAGGGTGAAGAGCTACTGCTTTTCCTTTGCCTAGGTCAAATGAGAAATGGAGCTGTCCCGCATAAAGCTGTAGGGCTGCAAAATCAACCTGGTTCTGGTGAGCCATGTAGTAAATCAGGCCACTGGAGGCAAAGGTTCTGAGACTCAGCTGGATGGAAAGTCTAGACAATAAAATTTCACTGTTACTGGAAGGTATTTCTTCTGTAATGATAAAAGGCTTTTCTGGAGGCAGAGAACAGCCTCAACCAATTTATTATTATGAAAGAAAACTTATTATTACAAAGGTCAGAAAAGAAGAATTTGCATTGATTCTAAGAAAGCATGACCTATCATGTGTTTCATAACAGGAATCAGTGCTGTACCTGTCAGAAATAGAAAAAAATGCTTGTCACAGAGTGAGATGGACTTTAAGAGGGACAGCCTCAGCTGTTTGCAATTGCACTTGCCTATTGCCTCAAGAAAGGAACCCACTCCAGGATAATGTGATGGCATCCATTACTATTAGCCAGGCATGCCGGGATATAATGGTCAGGCTGGGAACAGAGGGAGGCTTAAAAGATAGAGGAGCTGATTGAGCCATTTGTTATGGAGACACTAGGCTCAGAGTACATGGCATCAATCCTCTGCAATGTCCTTACTTTCAATAGCTATAACAGAAGGGCTAGAAGGAAAATCCACTCTTTTCTCAATGCCTGTGGAGAGATGTTATCTCCATCAGTCAAACAAGTATGTATACAGAGCTATGTGGAAAACAGAAATCAAAATACTTACAGAAAGTACAGTCAGCCTCTTAAGCTGAGAGGAAAAAAAGAAAGCAGAACTCTGACCATGAGTTAACAAACTCATGAGCACTAACCTGGGAAAGACATGTTAATTACATTGATGGTTATAATACTTTCTTCCATGAGGAGCCCACAGGAACCTGAAGTGAGGGCCATGTTCAAAGCTGGCAATGCAGTCAGTGATCATTCATGAAAACTGTCATTGCACTTCTTGCAGCTCAACACAAAATAATACTGTGTGCATGTGTAATTCAGGATATACTCACTTCTTCCTCACAGCAGACTGATTGAAAAGTAGTGTTAAGTGGCTGCCTTTGGCAAGTCCAAACTGATGGGCACCTTGAACATGATCAGGTAGTTCATCTTTTGCACAAATGATCTGTCAAATAAAGGGACTTTATTAGGAAGAATATTATCAGATGCTGACCTGCAAGTGTTGAATTAACAGTGTGCCTAGGTATAACTTTCCAAGAAGCAAAACTGAGCTCCAAGGTAACCGCTAAGCAACACCAATCACCTAAACTCACAATCATTCTAAGCTATCTTCAGGCTCAAAGAGAACTAGGTCTAAAGATATATCTCAAAGACACCACTGTCTTTTCTACTGATAAATGTCTGTAGTTTGAGAAGCATTCACTCACTATTTGTCTTAATTGATAGCCCTTTTGATAAAAAGTGCTGGAAGACGAGAGTACAATTTCAGCATGAAAAGCTTATGGACTGGTAGAAATATTTTACCATTTAACGAGGACACACATTTTTGTTATGATTTGGGGGATGGATAGCTGAGTAACAGAGTATGAGCCAAAGCTATACTTCAGCTCTAAGAACAACAACTTATTTCTTTTTATAGCCACAGTTGTATGAGATGTATAAAATCTTGCTTTCTGTTACCACAGAAAAATGATTTCAGGGGGCTTTGGAAATGATTCATTATGAAGATGTGCAGCTGCAGGAGAGAAGAAATGCTGCCTTCTCTCTTGAGAATGGGGACTATGTGAGAGGAAACAGGTGCCATGTAAGCTGCATTCAGACACTGTGTGTCTCTCGAATGGTTTGTGCCTCCTCTTTGACACAGAGCAGAGACTGCATGTGTGTGACCAGGAAAATGTGAATGCAGAACTGCACAGCTAATGCAAATCTCAGCACAGAGCCACTTTGGCAGGAATACACTACAGATAATAGTCACTGTCAAGTTCCTATGCTGGGAGATTATCACTCCACTTTTTCTTTTCTTTTTTAGTGTTGCTGCCTGAAAAAACCTTACTAGATTTCAATTCCAAATGGCCAATAGGCTGCTACAAAGGTCAATATCAATAATATCTCTATAAGAAATTATAATTTCAAATCCACATTCATTGAACCATTCCATACCATAGAAGAAGCAAATATACACAGTCTGTACTTTAATACTCCACAAAGAATGGACAAAAGAAGATGCAATAGAGCTTTGCTGCCATACATACATTTTTTGTATCTGTAAGAGGTCTCTGGGGAACTGATAAAGTCTGAAGTTCAGGTTGAATCTCAATGTCTGCTGGCTGTATGGCTGGTTTAGGCTTCTCCGACAGAAAGCAGCTGTCCATATCCACATGTTCATACTTCATGGAAGTGGTGAAATATAAAAGCCTGTTTTTCAAAAAAATACATTTTAAGAGGTGCAATCCCCAATCCGTACATTTCCCAAGCATAAGGAGAGTATTTTACAAGATCTTTCACTAGTAAGAGGAGAAAGGGGAAGAAGTGGCATCTGGGACAAACAGACAGAGAAGTGGTAAATAATCTGTCCATAGAACAGTATGACTAGACAGTATTTTTGGAAAACCCTTCTGTCTGTATACGAATGCAGCTGAAACTATAGTAGAGAAAGTTTTGTTTTGTGCAGCATCTTTATAAACATTAAAGACACTTTTAACACTATTTAGAAATGTAGCTGGGAAGATCCATTTTCTGGCTGTTACAATACCCAGATCATGGGTATCATGCTTGTCTTAACAGCCAGGCAAACAGAAATGTAATGCAAGAGATCACAAGCTACATTTAATAATTTCTATACCCAGTTTTCCAAAACAAAGCAGTTACCCCTCTGACTTACTCCTTGTTAAAAATAAGATTGCTGATACAGCCATGAAAGGACCCAGCCAATTTTATCCCTAAGATGCTCTCTCCTGCTGGAATGCCACCAGCGTAAAAGTTGGAAACATTAATGGGACTCATTTCTGCTGATGAGCCAAGCCTCAGTTCTGCAGGTTTACTTTCATCCACCTGTACAGTTATGATCCTGAAAGAGATAAAGTAGGGAAAACATTAAACAAGGTCTTAGTTATTTTCAAATGAAAAGCATTCCTTTCAGCCTCAAAAAGTGCCCTATTCTAATAAACAAAGATTCCATTACATCAATAATCCTTTCAATGTCTTAAAACTAGAAGACTGCTTCTTTAGATGATTCTTAACATGTAAAGTTTTGTCAAATTTTCTAAATTATTTTGAATAGTTGTGGTTTTTCCCTAATACTATTTAGTATACTTTACTCAAGTGCCCCAAGCTGCCTAGAGACTTCGAGAGCTTTTAGCTACACCTCTATCAGCGCCTCTATGCTGTATACAATTACCATGTAAATCAGAACATCTGCATTAACAGCAGAAAAGCACAGCCCTGATTATTCCACCTAATAAGCGAGCAAAGGCAATTCCTCTGAGAGTGCAGTGAACTGACAACAGCATACAATAATTAAACAGGTAGTACTCTTTGCAGTCACATGTACCTCTTATTGCGAATCAAGATGACGGAGTGTTCTTGTCCATCACTGTATGTTCCATTAGCAGACTGAATAACTACTTTCCTAGTACTTGCTCTATCTCCAGCATTAACATGCACTGCAAGATGACCATCAATCAGCATGATGGAAAAGAAAGGCTGTGGATATAATCAGAAGATTAATTTTTAACTATAGCTCCATTTTCTGACACTTATTCAGTGTTTAAATAGGGCATACATTGGAAAAAATCTTGTTTTAAATAAAATTTTAATGAAATGCAGACACTAGTAGGCACTGTATTGGTACCTCTCCGAGTACAAAGTCTTCTAACAGCAAACACAGAAGACGGAAATTTCTCTGGTCATGATAAAAACTCCAGTTAAAATGCAAGTGTTTTTTTATACCACCACCCCACACACATACTCCTTCTCTTGGAGAAAGGAAATAAGAAGGTGCAGGTATTCCTAGTAAGACTTTGTCTTTGGATTCCAGAAACTTCAACTGTCCATCAGATATAAGATAGAAACCTAACCTGATTTCACAAAATAAAAATGGCAAAAATAATCCTTCCAAAAATCCTTGTTTTCAGTACTTGCCAAATGTGCTTGTCTTCGTCGTCGCTTTTCCAGTCCCCTGCTGAGTCCAGCAAGGATGATGCCACTGCTGTTCTTAGTAGCAAAAGTTGCCAACAGTTCTGATTCAGGGCTTAAGGACTTAGGTACCAATTCAATATATCCGTTGTTCATGATGTTCACACTACGAATAGGCTATTTTATGAAGAAGAGAATTAATTACTGAATTTGTCCCTGTATAGTGCCCAGTAAGAAAAAAAATTAAAAAGTATAGATGACATTATCTTAGAATTTTAAAAAATAAATCCATTTCAACTCAATGTAAACATCACTATTCACTGTTCCATAACAATAAAGATTAGTTTACAAAATTTTAGTCTCCTACCTCCAATACACAGCCTTTTCTTACTCCATATGAATTTCTAAGCAAGTCAAAGGTAGAACGAGATATTTCCAGGTTCTTGATGCATCCTACATACGTCCTACTATTAAGACCTTTCCTGAAACACAAAACAAGTCTTTCTTTCCAAGGAGTAGTACTTGGAACCTCCTCAGAGAAAAGATTAAGTTCTCTTCAATAAGAAAAAACAGAGAGACCTTTTTTAAAGAATGCAGTCAGCCTGGTAGAAGTGAAAAGAGAAGTAATTTAGGTTTTCCTTTTAGCACATACTAAATCTAATCTTAAAAAGAATCAGATAATGTTAGACCCAAATTAAAATATACAAGTGTACTGCCACGTCAGGTCATTTTCCAAAACTTTAAGATGAATCTTCAGCTGGAATACAATGGATTTGGTGTGAAAGGGTAACTGTAGCTCTCTCCTACACAGTATTTCTTTTTGATTTTTCAAGTTTGAAGGGTGCCTAATTTGTTTCCAGGTTTAAGTGAGAGAAATCTAAGGCTGTCCTGCCATAACCCCTCACAGGCTGGTATGTGAGCTAAGATTAACAAGTCTGCAGCTCTGCAATATCTGTGCAGAGACCAATAATTTACCAGAATTTACCTCACTGTCAAGAGCATGCAGGGAGTTTAATTCAAGTTTCTCTTGCTATGTTTATCCTTTCATGGTGAAGCCAGTGGAAGAAAAGTGACTTTGCAAGTTCAGCACAGATGTACAATATAAAAAACCCAAACACAGAGACATACTATAAAATATGTATCTGTAATGTTTTTTGCTGATCCATTCACAATAGTTTCTCCTCTGCTCTAAGTTACAGAGCTGAATTACAGGAATTCCTTTCTGAAGTAGAACTTTCATCCTAAAATGCAGTTTTGCCCATAAAGGCCAGCTGGCAAATGCAAGGCTTGCACAGGTAGAGATCAAAGGAGCATTGCTGCAGACAGCATGTTGAATTCTTGCTACAGCCTGACCCAAACAGCAGGTGGCTGCTGTGGCAATCACCCATAGAGGGGGAAAACAAACTTATCTATGATCTGAACTGCAGCGTCAGATCTACCAGTGAAAAGTACCATATTAAGAGTTTGAAGTTAAAGGACAGATAATTCTTTGGTATACATGGCCATAAACAAGAATTCAGACTTCACTGATTTTCTCTAATTTCAGTGGAGACAGAGTTGGCAATAGAAAAGTAAGGCCCTTTACCTCACAGTCCTCGATCTTGGCAGCCCACCAATGAAGATTGGGTCCTTATCAGAGCGGTTCAGGTCTGAGGCAACCCCAGGAGATTCTCCTTGCTTGGTTTCTTTATAATTAAGGTTGTATGCATCCATGACTGCCAAAATTCCTGAAAATAAAAAGAGAGCAAAGATCTGGAGAAGGACATGAATACACATTCTTTCATTTTGGCAATCTTGTCCATAATAAAGGAGAATTTATTCCCTGACTTGGACATGTATGGACGATCTTCTTATTTTTAAAATGAGTAATTTATT
This sequence comes from Sclerurus mexicanus, assembly GCA_013396755.1. Lineage (NCBI taxonomy): Eukaryota > Metazoa > Chordata > Aves > Passeriformes > Furnariidae > Sclerurus > Sclerurus mexicanus. Next base: position 963,934 of record VWZF01000628.1, on the reverse strand, counting down.
GTACTTTCAGCTATTCTGTTAATCTCATTCATTCTTCTCTGCCAAAATCAAATCTGGGGAAGTCTGGAGGAAAATATATACATATGATAATATATCTATTAACATATAGTATTTGTAATGCATTACTGGACAAACCTAGGCTCCAAAATACTGTTGGTACTAGATACTATTAAAACGGAGAACAGAAAATGTGATCCTATATACAGACTTGGACAACGATCTTTCACTCTTTAGAGACTATTGACAGGTTTTTGTCTGGCAGTTTCTCCACTACCTGCTCTTTATAAGGCGTGCTAAATGAAGCACAAGATTTACACTGCTGTCCTTTTAAAAGCAAAGTAACATAGGCGTGGCTCCTAAAGACACTGCACTAGAAGCAATCAAATTTGGTTACAGTGATGCTCCCTGGAGATATCTCAGATATTTGCATTTGTAGATGTACAGACGCCTGTTTTTTTCAGTCTGTAGCCTACCTTGCTTCTTGTTCCGACTGAATGAGATTTTATACCACGTTCCATTGTTATAACGATTTTCCGTTGTAAGAGCCAGAGGTCCCGAACCTAGATCAACAGTCAGTCTCACTTTGCCATCAACAAGCTCAAGCGACAAGAAATCTCTCTGTGAGGAAGAAAAAAAACCATAACCAAACCCAAACAAACAACAGATTATATTCCTGGAAGTGAAATCTTGCAAGAGAATGCATTCTTGGCAGGTTTGGGTTACTGGGTGAAAAAGGTTTGGTAACTCTTGTACCTAGACTATTTGTTAAACCCAAGATGCTTATCTTTGTTATACTGAGGAAAAATCAGTTAAAAGTACCTCACAAGGATATCTTTTTGTTTTGTTTTGCTGTTTTTCTTACTTAAATGCATAATGAGGTTAGATTACTTGGCACAAGAAGGTTTAAATAATTGAGTCACATTTTCCTTTTTCTGGACAAAGTTGAAAGTAATTTGATTTGACTGTTAGCATAACAATCAAACGCTATGATGTTCTTTCTGCAAGAAAGAAAGGCCTTCGTACAGTAAAAACAGACTGTTTGAATTGCGTTAAAAGCACCCCCTCTGAACTGTAAAACTTAATTCAGATATCATTGTGCGATGTATTCAGGCAGTGAGTACATAAAGCAAATGAATAATGCAGTGACTCTGAAACAATCCATATCTAAACAAAGTTGTGCCCCCCTTCAGGGAAAAAACCCACACCAGCTAAGTATGCAGTAAACTGCATGACATGACAGTGAAGGTCTGGAGATGGGTCTTGGTTATATTGCTTTTGCAGGGAGTTTTATTTATTTCAGTTTACTGAATTTCCATCTTATGCATTTAATTCAATATGTCTTTTCAATATTACATTCTTTCTGCAAGCTCAGTTCCAAAACATTTTACATTCTGAAAAGGTTCCTTCCATTGAACAAAACTAGTCTGTTGGCCCCTACTGTTTCCTTTTCTTTCCTCTATTTAAATATTTATTTTTAGTCTAAAGTTGAAACAAATTGCGGAGAATTCTTTTTTAATTTTGCCCTTAGTATAGGTATATTTGGTCTAATGAGTTATCCCTAGGGTTCTTGTCTTAACCCTTTTGACTTTTGATGTCAATTACAGGTGATAACTTACACAAAGGTAGTAATCTAACATATGTAAGCTGAAAAAATAACAAAGAAAGCAAGAAACTATCAAATGATTTAAACAGTTTTTGACAGTTTAGGAATCTGATCCATTTTCTTACAGTGCCATTTGAAGCAAGATACAGAAGCAGCCCATTAGGTGAAAAGGTACTGAAAAATATTATGATCTGCGTCACTGTTGAGCGGAGTGCCTTCTCCACAACTGAGTATCCACTGCCATCAAAATGGAATGATGTGTCCTCATCCTGTGGGCTACAGAAGTAGAAAATCAATTTTAAAATGTTATGTGAAAATTTGTGCTTTTCCAGTCACTTTTATATAAAATATAAGAGAAGTTAGACCATAGAATCATTGAATGGTTTGGGTTGGAAGGGCACCCTTAAAGATCATCTTGTTCCAACCCCCCTGCCTTAGGCAGGGACATCTTTTAACTAGACTAGGTTGCTCAGAGCCCCATCCAACACTTCCAGGGATGCAGCATCCACAACTTCTCTGGGCAACCTCTTCCAGTGCCTCATCGCACTCACAGTAAAGTGTTTCTTCCTAGTATCTAATCTAAACCTTTTCTCTTTTAGTTTGAATCCATTCCCCCTTATCCTGCCACTACATGCGCTTGTAAATAGTCTCTCTCCATCTTTCTTGTAGGCTCCCTTCAGGTACTGATCAGTCGGTGCAGCCCTCAGGCACTAATAATAAGTGTGGGAAGTGATTTGAATCTTAATGTTATGAATAGCTGAAGGATTCCAGCCAAAGGCCACTTATATTATAAGATCTCACAACACGTGATTTAGCCACGGAGGAGGATGTATACAAGGTAAGTGTTCTTTCCTTACATATGACAGAAAACAAAACACCCCCAAACTCAATGATTTCCTAAGGGAAAAAATAATTGTTACAGCATACACCCTCGTAATTAAAACATGTCATCCATTTATCAAAATGCTTTGCATAATTGCACTTACAATAAATGTTCTATTAGCCCTTTTCCCTGCAATACAAGACTTCTAAAAAATATCTCACACAATCAAGCAGCACCCTCTGCTGTTTCTACATGAAATATTCTGCAGAAGGGAAAACATACAAGAATATTTCTTTTAAATTCTCTAAGCAAAAAAATAGTACGATCCACAAAGGTTACCAAGCTCAGTGGCTAGTTTTGCTATGGAATTTTTTTATAAGACTGCTCTTTCTTACCCTAGGAAAAAAATAATTTTGTCCTACTGGAAAACAAATATTCTAAAACATTTTGGTTCACTGATAGTCCCTAATTCCAATGCACAAAACAGATGACAAGAATAAACTCATCTCAAAAATTATTAAAGTGATAACATTCCACACAATGAAATTATTTTACACCAGTGGAACCTTCAGATTACTGTTTTCAGAACAGTAAGCTAATGATCAGTGAAATACTGCAGTTTGTCTAATTATTTTCAGTTAGACAAAAATACAATATTACAAATGTCAATTATTCTAAATCTGTTTAAAAAAAAAAAAAAAAGAAAGTGAGACAAAATACCTTCCAAAACAGCCACTGCACTTGCCCTCTCTTTCTATGTAGTTCCAAAGACCAACAGATTTGCCATTCAGGGATGCCTCTCCCATGCACCCTTTAAAATGGGTCACCTTAACAGCAGGCGATTTCTGTAAGACAAGAAATACTTCATGAATACAATTAATGTTAAGTACTCTGAAAATTATGCAGCAAAAGCTCTGCTTGGTTGTTTTCCTTGAACTCTAACTTTGTTAGATATAAATCATTACAAGAGAACAACATGTTTTAGCAAAACTATAAACAATTATCATTCAAATCATAATAGATTAGTACATCAAAAAGTAAAGTAACTATGTCCTTGACCTACTTACATGCTTCATGGCATGAATAACAATGGCAAGCTAAAAGAAGCCATGGAAGAAGCAAATAAAAACCAAATCCATTATGTAATGTCTATACATCCTGCATGCACACACAGCCTGTTCGAATTAACACTTTATGCAAAAATTTCTAGGGAAAATTAAAACTTCAGGATACTAGAAGACCCTTATAGCATCTTTGCTTTATGGTAGGAGTATCTGGCATTTCTTGATGAAGTAACCAAACCATGCAATTATTTCTTAACACAAAAGTATCTCTCAAACATGTTAAAAACCATTTACAGAATTTCAGAATTTAACCTTGATTTGCCCTCCAAGTCCTCCAATAAACATTAGGGTTGATTTGTTAACATCCAGTATGCTGGCTGTCCCTGGAGAGATTGCAGATTTAGGTGAAGGCTTCTGATTGGAGCTCATTTCCTCTATGCTGAGTGTACCTGTTTTGCCAAACCTGTCAAATACAAACACTAATAAATAGTTTTAGAAATCAACAAGCTTAATCCACACATACATTCTCTTTCTAAGGATAAGAAAAATCTTGTCACTGAAAAACTCAGAAAATGATTTGTGTACAACACTTATGCCATTCTCATTTCAGTTACCTGGTAGCATGTATTCTGTGCCATTTGTTATTGTCTATTTGAAAATCAGGGTATTCCACTCTTGTTGATCCAGAGCCCAAATCCCAAAGAAGAGCTACCTTACCACGTCGCATCTCCACTGCAAGGAAGTCTGTCTGAAAAACAGCAGGGCTTATTCTAATACAGGGCACCAAGTGTGCATTTTAACACGTAACATGGAGAAAGTCTTTCCAGATTCCTGTCCCTACCTCCCATATTACAGAAGCTGACTTTTAGCAGAATCAGGCCCAGCAAGTTTTCCCTCACTTTTAATGAAATAACCCCCCCACCCCCCCGATAG
>VWZF01000628.1:939587-959483 GCA_013396755.1 Sclerurus mexicanus | reverse complement strand
GGTGAATGTTTTCATTATAGATATATAGAAACATGTGATGTACACACATGTAGATATATAGAAATATATGCTTCTCAGCATATGTGAAGTGACTTACCAGTCTGTGGAAAAGTACTATATTTTACTCGATAGCATGCCACAAGGAGCTAATAGCTATGCATTTATTGGGATTATAGAAGGAGTGAGAAGAGGAGGGTAATGTGACAGTGAGCCATCATGCTCCTTTTCAAGTGGGTGGAGGAACCATGCTAAAGAGGGCCAAATTCAAGTACTTTCACTGTGTTACCAAGCAAATCACTTGATATACTCCAGCATGCTGCATGAAAGCATCCCAAAAAGTGTTATACTCATGAGGTTAATGCACAACACAAGAAAAGGAAGGGAGAGTTTCATGACATGGCCAAGAAACAATGCTAGGGAATCACGTGCTTTTGTTCTCTACCTTTGGGAATCTCTGGAATCATCTAAGGCACAAAAGTATTTCTACCCCTAATGAACACATTTGTTTGGATGGGGCTTTAGTTGGTTACTTAGTTTGAAATCAAGTAAGAAAAAACATATCTACAGTAATTTGAAACATCTGACTACCAGGCCTTCAGAAAATGTACACTAGAAACTTACCTTTCCATTGCTACCCAGATAGAAAAGCAGGTTATCTGGTTCAGCCGTTTTCACATTCATTGTTAAGGTGTTGTAATTTGTAGACGAAATTTGGGGTTGGTAGGCACGAATGCAATCTCTGTCTGCTGATACTGCAACTTTAATCTGGGGGGAAAAGAAGGAAATGGAATCTAAAGAAGTCTCAGTGTACACAGTAGTATTTCTGGAGGATTTTCTTAGCTTCTGACCAACAAATTCAAGCCTTTTGCGGAGATACTCTCATGCAATCTAAATATTCCTATCTGGATTAGGTTTTAGCAATCTTCTAGGTACCCCCTGACAAAGAAATTGTCTTAATACACTCCCTCAGTGAGGACGTTTGAAGTCAGTAAATACCTCAAATACAACAATAAATCTTGGGTCAAAACCCCATATATCAGTAAAAGCCACTTTAACAGCATCAGAAAATAAAGACACAGAAATTCAAAATGTTTTACAATAAAGGAAATTTCTAGTCTATGTTGAGAGAAAAGTTTTTTTAAACGAATTTAAAAGGCAGAAAGTCTGCAGTAATTCTGGTTATTTCAAAGTTATGACACAGTTTAAATAATTATTCAGAAAAAATACATTTGTGAATATATTACAAGTTCAACTTTCTAAAGATTAAATAAAGAAATTCATATTTGTGTTGTCATACCACTAACTCCCTTGACTAATGTCTGATATGACATTGATTCAAGCTAAATGCAGTCATCTCCAAGGAGCTATGTAGTGCAATGACAGAAAACACATTTTAACAACAGAAAAGCCTTAACTCCATCACCTTCATTGAATATGTCTGCAGCAACTAAATGCATATAGCACACATGTGTGTATGCTTATGGACACAGATATATAAAGTTTATTTTGTGTATTAAAAATCTACAAAAAAACTCCAGAACCAACTCCCACAATTGGAAAAAGGGATTTTGTGAATACTTCTTTTCACCCTGTCAGGAACGTCTGGGCTTATGACACTTCAGAAAATACTATTCCCTCTTTTCTGCAGTGGATTCATTAAGCTTCAGTAGACTGTGACAGAGAAGCAATAACCATATAATTAAGAAGATTTGCAGAAAGAACTGAGAGCCCTTTTTTTTTTTTTGAACAAAACCTCCCTAAACCTTACATTAACATAAACACACTAAAGTCAAAGGCATACCAAAAATTACTGAGTGTAAAGTCATTTTCATATTCCTCTCAGTCTAATGAGATCCATAGTACACTTTTCCTGTCTTTAAGGGAGCAGAAGGGATTTAAAAACAAGTATACTATTTGTCTTAATTATTCTGGATGCACAGCTGTTTCTTGCAAAGCACAATATATGGACATGATGGGCCATAGGTGGCAAATTTATTGATAGAATCAATCCTCTTGATAAAAAATTTGAACCCTGATGTTATATGGGGGCACCCCACATAACCTCTAAAATAAATTCGAAAATCAACATCTTGTACTAAAAAGAATGGCAGCACCATCTCTCCACTTGTTTCTTTCTCATCAGATCTCTCATGACTGCTTTCTGACATACTGTATTTCATTATTTTTATAGGAAACACAAGGAAATAGTAGATAAATTACAACCTAGCTGTTCTGACAAACTCATAAATGAAAGAAGAAATGTGATGGTAAAACCTTAAAATGTACCAACAATCCTGCCAGTACCATTATAGCATCAATTAGTGCTCTTCAGACTCCAATGAGACTCCAGAACAACCTTGACAGTAAATTTTAGGTTCTTTATCTCAAAGACCCTCCCTGCTAAAAGTGAACATGAAGTCAGTTAAGTTTGGGATGATGGAACTTACAGATGCTGCCTGCTTGCGGGCCTGGCTGATGAGCTCTTTAATTTCAGACAGGTTTCTGTTCAGGTTCTCCTCTAGCATTTTCAAAGGTTTGAGCCTATCCAATAAAAGACTTGCTTGTGCTTCAACTTCTTTAACTTGTTTTTCAGCTGTGATTGCTGCAAAAACATTAAGTGAAATGCTGAGACAGGGTGAAAGCAAAAGATACTGTTCATTGTTAAAACACTTAGCCAAGGTGGTCTGTTTCTGATCATTTTGATTTCAGCAATTTTAAACATTGGTAAGGAATATACATACTTGGGGGTATCATTCCATGTCAAACCTCTAAAGGTATTTTTTTAAAAAAATAACATATTTTTATTGAATTAGGAAGAAACCTTCAGTCCATCAGACTCATATTTAATGCCCATTAAAACTGAGTGTTAGCACTGCTTCTGCAAGAAGTGACATTCCTATAGAGCAATGAGGCAGTAAACTTACCAGCTTTGGATGAATCAGTAATAAGTTCACTTGTTTTCCTCAAAGCGTCATTAACTTGGGACAATGTAGAAGATGTATTCATTAGCTTTTGACTGAAATCCCCGAAGTGACTTAAACCCACCACAGCACTGGTGTTGGCAGACACAGCCAGCTCTTTCACTTCAAGCATGTACTTCCTTGTATCTGAAACACGGTTCCCAGGATTAAAAAAAAAATCACAACTTTCATAAATACTTGTGACTAACAAATGCCTGTCTCCATAACAGCAGTTACAAACAGTCAAAACACTCGAAATGCTGTCAATTACATTCTTTTCATAGTAAGAATTGTATTTTTGTTTGTTTGGGGAACTCAATTCTGACTATCTCAATAGGAAGATTATATGAATACATCAGCCTCATAGTGTTTAAATTTCCTAAATGAGTGTTGGCATCCAGAGACACTAGTCTGAGACTTACATTTTGAATCCACACAATGCTACACCCTTTGTTTTGGGCTACAATCATGTATGTAGTGAGTGCACCACTCCTAATCTCAGCCTGTGTCTTATACCCTCTGTGCCCAGAACAGTGGGAAGATGCTGCAGCTGGCAAAAAAGACCTGAGTGAGTCCTGCAAGGATACTCCATGACCATCCAGAACCTCAAGAGAACTGCGACTGCCACTCTTGACCAGACTGTGATCATCATCCTCACCAACAGGTTTTCCCTTCCTTTTACTCTGCACTCAGGGGGACCATGTGGCGCTCAGCACAGGGGGTAATAAACACCATTCAGTTTGTGCCCCAGAGTGCTGGGTTATACATCTGGGTTTTGTGGGTTAGAACCAGTTTTTTTCTCTGTATCATTGTATTTATTGTAATCTTTTTAGTAAATTGTAATTTTGACTTGTAACCTCTTCTAGAGTTGGGTTCATTTCTCCTGCTGGTTTACTTTTAAACCAGCACAGTAGCTTTATGTTAGATAGCATTTAATATCCAGCGTAACTTTATCACTAATATCACCCTTTAGCATGAATTAAGAGTCTGAATTGCAATATGAGTATTTTAAGGCTTTGAATTTAGCATTCTAATCCAGACATACACCAGAACCAAACAACACTGACAGGAGGTCTTTATCAGTGTTTTTCTAACTCTAAAATGTTGTTAAGGTTAACAAAGTATTTTGGACCCTCTTACTCACAACTTCAAAGTAATTTTCTCTATTTCCATGAAATCTAGGTCCTGCCTTTATTCAAAATAATGATTAAAAAAGGGGCAATTCTCATGTTTTGGAAAAACCCAGAAAAGCACATTCTAATGAGTTAAATAAAGACAGCATTTACAAGAAGAAAACATTTAGGTTCAGACTAAGTTTCCCAGCACAGTATAAACAACTTTAAAACAGGTCATCAAAGAAAACAAAATCAGACAGTTCCATATATAAATTTCTTTGCATGGGGGAATCAAATTTTCTAGAACTTCACTCTTGTCTGATACAAGCGTAATATTGCTATCAGAGCCTCTCGTGATTACAGTAATGTGAAATGGGAATCAGATTACTGACCTTATATGATAACCCAGTTATGTCTAATGAGTTTACAAAGAAAAAAAGTAAAACATCCCTTGTAAGGGAGGAGGATCCAATAGAGCTTATTCCTAGGTCTCTGCAATCAGTCAAGGAATAGAATTTTATTATAATTGTACTAGACCCTTCTGTAATGAGGAGAGTATCAATATAAATTTCACTTACTGTTTGGCAATACTCTTAGGGTCAACAGAGAATCATTAAGTTGGTTAACAATTTTATTAGTACTTTCCTGAATCTTTTCTATCTTTTTGTTCAATCCATTCAGTCCAAATAAAAGCCCTGTTAAAAGAAATAACATATGCATAAACAAATACCATACAACCCACACAAACACTAGGTACAGGGATAACAAGCATTCATTTATTTAATCAGTGGAACCTTCCCCCCCTCCCGCTTCCAACAGAAAGAGTATTTTACAAACAGGAATGCAAAATGAATGCATTCCTGTGAACAGATAAGCTCCTGGGAGCACTGTTCTGTTCAAAGCTATCCTTCTTTTTGGCCAATTCCATGCAACTGGATTGGTAGAAACATAGTGAGAAAAAGGCTATAAATTAAAATGATTCAATAATTGTGAACTCTTAATAATTTTCACTAGAGTTCTTCACATTTTCTGTTTTTTGACAGAAGCAAAAGAAGTGGGTTTTTTCTATATATTTGTGATCTGTTTGCAGAATCCTTTCACTAGAAATAGCAATACATGGAACAGAAGGAACAAAAAAGGTATGTATTTCTGTCCATCTGAATCACATAAAATGTATACATATTTGTAAAGCCATCGATATTAAAAGACCAGACCATTTTACAGTTACAGTTTATCTTTGTGAAACCTTCCCTTTCTGTCTCATTTTGTCCAAAATTTAACTCAGGGCCTGCTTCTGCTCCTACAGAAAGCCTGTGTTCAAAACGCTTTTAAATTTTCATGGTGTAGACTTCCTGGTATCTTTGGAGTAACAAAAAGACCACACAAAAGTATTTTCAAATTTATGGAGACAGAGTTCAACTTGGTTTTGTATTTCAGCTGTGTAGAAGGAAGAAGTGAAAATGATTATGATTTAAATATATGTGTAATCATACTTCATACTTGTGCAATCCATGACTTATTAAATAAAAATGGATTAATTGATTTTTTTTAAAGAATTACACTTTGTCTACTGCACAGTCTCTAATGATTTAATTCATAAAGTTTGGGAAAACAGCCATTTAAAGAAAGAATAGCTTATAGGCAAATGAGGTATAGAGAAGGCCAACTTTTTAAATATTTACAGAGAAAATACTATATTCTTGCCTAAAAAATGAAAACACTACAACTCCATAGTATATTAATTTTAATTACATGAAAATATGTACATAGTCATATTTACCTTAGCTTATGCTAATTTTTTTTTAAAACCCACTACATAAAAAAATAAAGACAAACCTTAACAAGACAGAAAACAGAATAAAAGAAATAGAAGCAAAAATGTGAACTCTGAAGAACTGACCATCACTTTTTTTCTTCAGATTTTTAGCTTCATTCTGAAATTTGGAGCTAAGCAGTAGCGTTTCTTTCCCAAGTAGACTGAAAGACTCCTCTGGCTGAAAAACAAAGACATTGAGTTGCCACATTTGAAAAACAGAAATTCAGTCGAAAATATGTAAGTATCTGCAGATATCTACTTAAAGTTACTGAACATTCTTGTTATTTATGAGATATTCTATTCATTACCTTATTAAGCATCAACTAAAAAAATACAAGTTGCAATCGTTTATCCAATAATGTGACATTGAATCTCTTTGCAAGTTAATAAAAAAAGATGAACAATGATAGCAATTCATTGTAGTCTTTTGGTACATCAGCAATTCTAGTTTCAGGTCTAATTCAAAATTCCCAGCACTGAGCACTTTGAAGTGAGAAATTTCAAAATCCCAGTCTTAAAAGTCTTCATCTAATCCAATTCTCCAACAGAAAAAGTCTGGGAGAATACCTTGAAAGATTAATGTTGTACAAAGCTTTAATAAGACAGAACACTATATAATAACATACTCAAAAAAGCAATGCCAACTATTTTGATCATTATCACGTAAATCACGTATTTGTTTCTGCAGTTATAATGTGCATGACACTTGTAAAATACAGCCCATTCCTTCCTATAGTTAATAATCAGTAGAAGCAAAAAGAGATATAAGGGGGGAAACGGAATAATAATATGAAAGTAGTAAGATCAGACTGGAAACCAGTCAGGTCTTTTTAATCTACTGTTTCAATAACAATCTGATAATCTTTCAATGCAGATGGATCGTAGATCAGACCCAAACGTATATTTGATTATGAAACATCATCAACTAAGCAAAATAGTTGTGACTGGAAATACCTAGAAAGAAATGAAAGAGGGACTTGTCAAATAAGGAATAGTTGAATAATTCCAAAGGTGGAAGGGAGCACTAGAGGTCTGGGAACTTAATTTCCACAGGAATGCATGTCAGATAACCGACAGAAACTCTCAGAGAATTAAATCCAGTCTAACTAGCCTTGCATTAGACTTTAAAAGAGCTTGAAATGTGGTATCATTACTGCCTTAGAGTATAGGTTCAGGATGCAGTACATACTAGTTGGTAGAACAGGCTGCCACCAAGAAAATGCCTTCATCAAGAAGACTCAAGTTTCAGCAAGTGAAAAAACAATTAGAAAAAATATTCCAAAATAAGAAAGGGGAAGGTGTACATCAAACTAATATCGATACTTACTAAATCCAAGGGGCCATTCACGACTCTAGATGCATCATCTGCCAAACTCTCTGTTCTTTCAATCACACTTTTAACACTGGAGTGGGTGTAGATAGCAGCAGTTGTGTTCAGAGTCACATTTCTTACTTTAGAGAGGCCACTAAATAGACAATAAACAAGTATTTCTGTTTTCAATCAAGCACTGAGTTCCATGTCTTCAAGTATAACATGCACATCTTTCCAAACTACATGATTCATTCTGAAAAAAATGAGCATACCTGGCCCGATGTTGCTTAAGAGGCTCTAAATTCATTATTTTGAATTGAAAAAAATCAGTTCAGAGGTTTTCAACTATGTTTTTTTCCTATTTTGTTACTTATTCTGTTTTGTTTCATTTTTCATTTTTTTTGTTTGTTTTGTTCCTTTTTGTTTATGTTCAGTTTTTCAATTTATAGAGACACTTAGAACAAACAAATCACATGTCCTAAATAGAACAGAAACAGGTCCCTATCTGGAGCTCAAAAACTAAGTAGAGAAATACAGGTTTTAGGAGGAAATTATAAGCATCGAAAGCTATGCTGTACTAAATTTTGCTTTATTGAATTTATCTGGCTCTGGTTGAAGTCAAGAGTTGTTCAATATTACTTAGAGCAAACTTTTATACTCTCAAACTTTAAAATACATGTCAGTTTTCCAATGTGATATAATTTAACTTTTAACATATATATGCTGACTTTAAAAGACAAAACAAGAAGCATCCTAGAAGGATTCCTGGGATAGAAAATTCATTTCCATTGAATTAAATGGAATGACTTAGCAGCTTCCAAATGCTACAAGTGCATCTGAGTGGACTTGAGACTGCAACCCACTCATTTCTGCAAAATCCTTTGAAAGCAACAATAATAGAGGTATAGTAAGAATAGCTTCTTGATGAGATTCAGACGTAAATTGTCAAGAAGTTTTCATACACTGGCTAAAAGTTTTTCAAGCTGTACCATGATATACTCATTGGGCATTTAAGAATTCATTAGTTACTGTGTAAGTCAAACACATAAAATGCAAGACTAATGAACCCTCCTCCATGCAATTTAATAATATAATTTAATACATTAAAAGTAAAAAGCACTTGAAATGGGGAATAAAAATTGATCATAGAATCAATTGGATTGGAAGAAACCTTTAAAGATCATCTAGTACAACTTCCCTGCCATGGGCAGGGAATTTATTCAGCAGATTAAGCTACTATCTATTTATATTAAATCTGACACTAATGTAAACCTCATGATTTCATAATTCTTGAGTTTATTACCTCTCTAATGCATCTGCAAGTCTTTGGAACTGGGTGGCATGGTCCTCAGCTCTGTATACCAAGTCAAGCACTCCTCTCACAGACATCTGCATCACCAGCTCATCCACATGATGTCGCAGCTTGCTGCTCCATAGGGCTAACCCATCCTGGTGGACTTCCAAGTTCTGTGAAACAAAATGTTTTCTCTTTCTTTTTTTCACTAGTAAAATACACCCGAGAATGTCAAAGAGGACATTAAAACCTAAGGACTTACAGACGTTGAGTTCTTTATGTCTTGGGCAAGAGCAGCAGCAGCATTTACTAGGACTTTCCCTTCTTTAATGAGTATGGTCGAGACTTCTTCACCTTCCTTTATATTTTGCTTTTTGTCCTATAGCATAAATCAAGTAGTTTATATTAGTTTGTAAAGTCAGATAGTGCAGACTGAGTTCACATAACACATATTTTGGTTTTCAAACAGGGACCTGGTTTCCTTTAAGGTATCATACATATTAAAATGTTTAAATATGTAAAAAAAACAACCAAACAAAAACCAACTTTTATACACATTCTCATATTTGATATTCCTTATGCAACAACACTGACTGTCCAGTCTTACATTTAACTCTGCCAGGTTGCTGGAGATAAGAGGAAGCAAGCGATTGGTCTCATTGATGTTAACAAGCGCCTCATTCACCAGGTCCTGAGCATCTTGAAGTCTGCTGTTGTGCTTCGCTAAGAGCTGGCTTGCATCCATTTTTAGTTCAGCAAGCTCCTGCTGGGGTTTAAGATAGTCTTTCTGAACCTGGATCAACAAGTTTTCTGCAGCTCTGACAAAGAGAGGAATAAGAAATTAAATGTAGAATGAGAAAATCAGGCATAGATTTCTCAAGGAGAAAATGGAGATGTGAAATTAATTTAAATGCATCTTCTTACAAAGGTTTGCAATTTTTTTCTATAATAGCATACATACACATGGTAGCTTAGTTATTCATCTTACCACACACCTAGATGACTGTCTAGGGGAGAGGACAGCAATACAGTTCATAAACTTTGTATGTGATGACTAGAGGGGAAAGGGATTAGTATAAATCACATTTGCTTGGTTTTAATTTGGGACATCCCCTATACCAAAATCTCTGTGAAACTTCCCTCTGGAGCTGCTCTGTATCCAAATTGTAGTATTTTGTATTTTAAATATAGGATCAAAACATCAGTTACAAGAATTGACACTGGAAAGAAACAGGTAACCAGAACTGAAAGACATACGCCCAAGAATCCAGAAAAGTTTAAATACCAATTAAAAACAAATACTCTGATTAAAATGAACACTGAAATGAACAATCTCTGCACTTACATTTTAATCAATAACAGAGATTATCTGGCAAATACTAAATGCCCCAGATTTGTCAGGTGTTAATCACTTCAACTGTTCTATTTGGGAATATTTGCATCTCTATTTGAACACTTTCCAGTATTGAAGGAACTGAACTGAAAATGATCTTGAAAGTCTAATCCTTTGCTTCTCTTCATTTCAGCACATATGCTGAACACTGTAACTCCTGTAATGATACTTTTACATAAATGTTTGTCCCTTTTAATCTGAATGCAAATTATATAGATCTTTAGCCAAAGCAAAAGAAACCTAGTTTATTACAGTTATACAAAACACATTCCATCTTTCTTAATGAATAGCAGCATTTGCAGGTACGTCTTTATACTAATAATTCAGAGTCCTTACAATCAGAAGCCATAGCCTTAAAAAAGTTACAAGATTTAAAGTATTTGACGAGTCAGTAATGTCTTCTGTTTCAGCACAGAGTAAAAAATGTCAAAGGTCCCTTATCAAAGAACTTTCAGAAATTTCAACAGAGTCTATAATTGAGAAAGTTAAATTTCAAGCACCTTGTATGACAGCTTAAAAACTGATATTGAAAGTCTTAGTAACATTCAGTCACCATGCAACTATGCAATTTTGAGGTATTTTTGTAAGTGGAAAAAAAAAGCTAGTTGATATTTCCTAATAAATGTGAGACTAAATGGTATATTTCTAGTCCATTTTCATGTCTATTTAGCTTCTATACAATTCTATACTCAGCACAAGAGTCTGCTGAACAAAATGAGACATGATACCAACACAAACAGTCTGTCCTGCTTAATTCAAAGCGCTTAAAGAAAAGTCATATTTTCAGAAATACTCTACTTTGGTCTAAATCTTTGTCCCCTGAAGCCAGTGTTAACATTCCTACAGTTTTTGGTGTGCTGTGGCATTACTTAGTATTTAAAAAGCTGGAACAAAAATTTTGCTGACTGTTGGACCAGCAAATTTTTTCTCTTGCCAAGTCTGGCAATAAGCACTAATAATTAACAAAAAGTCATTTCAAAATAGCTTTTAAATGGGGACAAATCAAGACAACAGAATACAATCCTAAAGAGTGGCTCAGAATGCTTAAACAAATGCCCTGGTTTCACGTGCAAATCCATGTGATGCATATTACAGAGACCATAAATCATCACGCCCTTCAACAGGCCTGACATGTCCTGGGCTTGCAACTGACTGAGACAGTTTTATGACATCTCCCAGCCAAAATCAACATGGAGATTTATATTAGAGCCAGATCTGATACAACCTGAAACCAGTGAGTCTTCTCACTTTATTGTAAGGGAATTTTGTATCACATCCAAATGAACAGGCTTTTCCTACATTAGTATCCCATAGGATTACCAAATATCATCAGATTATGTAACTCCAAACTCAAAGACCATATAGCTCCACCTGGGCTAACTATCCGTCGCACTGCCACTTATTATGGCAAAATGTTTCTCCAGACATCTCTTCAAAAAGCAGTGTTGCATAGTATCAACAGATGCGAAATAAAGTTTTCAGTGGAACACTTACTTTAGGACTGTGGTAGCATTATGGTGCCATTGAACAAAATCTTTCTTGCGCAGTGCATCCAAAAGGGCAGAAATATCATCCTGCAGTCTCTGAGATGTAGCATTTGAGAGTGGGAGATCCAGGCCAAGTGTTTCATTTAGTGACATTGCAACTTCGGCAAGTACTAAGTAGGACAGTAAACAATTTAGTCATACCATTAAAACAAAGAACTTATGTGACTCCCCTGTGCGAGCTGCAGCATTTTACATGTAAATAGTTCTTTTAAAGTTGCAAATACCCTTCTAAATACTGTAAAGAAGTGGAAATGTGTTAAAAACAGGATACCTTTGATAGTTGTATGTACTGCGTCAATAAAGCCAGTCAGTTCTTGACTTTTATTCCTGGTTTTCTGAGTCATTGTGTTCAGTTGCCAAGCCTTTTTCAAAAATCTAGTTGTCTAGAATAAAATCAGAGATAATCTTAGAGAGTTCTCCTAAAACACTGACCAATTCATGACACTTGTCTATGGTTTTTATGTTTTCGTTTTTTCCCCCAATATTGAGAATACTTAGTGAGAGGAAACAACGCTTTTTGATAAGGTAGATCTAGCTGAATCATAAATCTCTGATGCTTCCGTGCTTGCCAATGCCTTAACTGCATTGAGTTCCAGACTCTGAGATCAGTGAAGAATTGAGTTATCAATCTTTTTCATAATCAACAAGCTAATAGTTACCAAACCTATTTCTTTAAGTAAGCAAATATTACATAATTTTTTTAGTTACAACTACTGCTTCTTAAGAAAATCACTGTTCTGGATACATCACTATTAACAATAACAACACCGTTAGTGGAAGCACCTAGTTAGATTCTGCATAGTCAGAAATTATAGGAACCTATGGTCAGCAAATGAGATCTAATGGCTGAAGTACTACTGCCAATTTTCTACCTATAGTTATTCTTCTGTTAAAACTGAATGAAGAATAGAAATGTTGTCTACTTTTCCTGCAAGTTTTCAACAGATTTGTTTTTGCTGAGATCGTTTTAAACACAATATTACAGATATCAAGGACTTTCTGGTGAATACTCATCTATGACATAATTTTGAACAAGCTCCATGTGTTACAACCGGTGAGAACAAAGTATCTCACTTTCTCCAATTTTAGGACCTTAAATGATCACAGTACAGAAAACTTATGAACTTTAACAGAATCCAGGTAAATCTCCTGTACAATATCACAAACCACTGCAGTTTGCAGGACAATTCCACAGAGCAATTAAGCCCCCTCTTCAGGAAGACTACAGAATGGACTGAATTCTTTCACTGAACTCTATAGATTTAATTTCTAAACAGTTCTCTGGCATTAATCTACTATGCTATGAAAAATCAAATGATCTCTCCAGAAAGGCTAAGAAGAAAAAAGCCAGCACCTACCTCTCCATGCAGCTGATCAATTCCTCCTGATAAACTCAGAAGACTTTCTTTTGCTGTAGCTAATGAGTTAGCTGGATCTTCTCTAGGAACTATAGACCTCTATGAGAAACAAGAAGGAACAGCTCACTGTAATGTGAAGACTGTTGTGTGTCCAGAGAAGTATTGGGAAGAAAATAGATAACACTCTATTTAGATTATTTGTATATTTAAAAGGACTAATTTGAAAAGCATGTAAGATGACAGAAAATAATTACATACAGTTCATTCAACACAGTGTACCATTTCTTTAAATAAACAAGAATTCAGCCATGTCATCCTTTCAAATGTTTAAAAAGGAAGGAAGCAACATTTCTGCTTTCCTGATTCTTAATTTCACCACAGTCGGAGCTGCCAAATAAACTATTTTGAGAAGTTTCAAGGCCCATCAAATGTTTCTACCCAGCCCCACAGCCGCTATTCTTTCAGCAGCTGGTCTTGTCAGAACAGCTGCATTTAGGGTGTATCCATGAGCATGACCCTGGAGATCAGCAGCCCTGTGCATCCCTTCATCAATGAGAGAATAATAGGCTGTATTTGGCTTCAAGGTCACCTCAGAACTGCTCTATATAGCAATAAGTAGGCCATTGTACCTAGGCCTATAATATTTGATACAGTCAAGGCCTGCAACAGAATGCCAGTTCTCTGAAGATGCAGAGAAACTGAAGTCATCTCCTACAGAGTGAGCAAGTCTAGGAAAGGTTACTTTTATATTACAGATGTGTCAGAGCCAATCATTGTAAATACCATAATAAGTATAATTTTGTCCAGCTTTTTAAAGAAGTAATACAAGTGTATTCAACAGTCAAATGGAAATTTCAAAGTCTTTTTCTCAGTGTGAAGGAAGAACAAGTTGAAGATCTTGAGCCTCCTGGAATAAAGCACGGCAAGTTTCTGTAAAAGCCTAGTTCAAAAAAACAGAATGGGACAGCAACCAAGTTTAGGTGTGTCAGGAGGAGTAAAGCAGGAGGCTTTAACTAGAAAAACAGAACTCCTGAAGCCCTCCAGTGGACTGGAGGTGCAGAAACTGAGGAGTGGACAATCTGATTTGATAACTTTCTCATTACTGAAAGACTGACACCTAAGTGATAGAAAAGAGGAAAAACTCAAATCCCTGAGCTACCAGCATGAGGCAGACACAATATAGTGCAGGTGACAGCCCATCAGGGAAGATCTGTAATTCACAGAATTAAACTCCGGAATTTTCTGGCTTCCAGCCACAATTACTTTGGTACAAGGTAAAAGGCAAGTATTTAACCAGCCAGAAAAAGGGGAATACCTGCTTCCAAACAGAGAAAAATTACAAGTCTACAAACTCACCCTCAAGATTAGGTTGTTTAAAAAACATTGTGGCTTCAGATAAACAAAATTACATCTTAGTCACAAGAGGTTTTATATCACTTTTATCACCCCACTTCCAAGAAAGTGACAGCTGACTTTGATTCTATTTTAATATTAAAAAATGTACGTACTAAAGGAGAAACTTAAACTGACTTTATTTTTACATAAGATTTGACTTTGTTTTGCTATTAAAGTGCTAAATAAAAGATACATATTGAACAATGTTCCAAGTTCAAGACAATGATGCTCCTATATAAACACAAAACAATTACAGAAAGCTAGTCAGTTGTATCCTTGAAGTATTACAATAATTCAGTACATTTAAGCCTTAGGACAAAGGAAGAAAAGCATAACAAGCTTTAAAAGTAGAAGGTGAGCAACTAAAACTAAAGGATAAGAGTATCTCTGCTGAAGCATAATCATGTAATTTAATCAAGTTTGACTTCAACTATTGTAATTATTAACATTTTGAAGGATACCAATTGGAATTCATTCTGCCTTACATCTTAAAAAGAAGAAATTTTAATTCAAAATCTTAATTCGTTTAATTTGACAGCACAAAAAGGCTCACATTGTTTTGATTTTGGTGTGATACGGTGAAATACAAAGATGATAGCTTTGTTTCTGATTCAGAACTTGTCTGCTTGACTATTGTTGAGAAGATTTTTATCAATAAATGTTCCTATTTTAGTAGCCATGAAGTAGGGAGGATCCTGTTTATCTCTGGCTTTGTGCAGAGACCACACAAACTTAATCCTCAGCAACAATAAATGACCTTCTAGATTCACAAAACGTGGTATTTCATGCTTTGTTTAAGGGGGAGAGGAGCTAAAGTGACGTTTGCTTCAAGCCGCCTGGAAGTGCCCAATACCGAGACATTCTACCTGACTTTAGTGCCCTGAGATAGAGTAAGGCATTTTGACTGCCACACAACTAAATAGGAAGCAAACTGCCATACTCCAAGCACCCTGGCTAATGGAGAAGCAGCCTAGCACTCTAGGAGAGGATTCAGGGGACTCTCAGGGAACAGCCTCTAAATCTATGCCTTGGCAGCTCTTTATAAAAGGGACCAAAAAGGGACAACACCTAGCCTGATGTTTCTATTCCACTGCTGAAAATTAACCCCCCTGTCGGGCCAGATTTCAGAATGCACATAATCCAGGTGAAGGACATTCAGTAATCATATTGCTGATTGAAAAATATATTAACTCATTTAAGTTAGTTTAACAAATGAGAAGAAACTAATACAGGCAGCAAACATAATGGTCTTAATTAAGCGTCACTTACACATACACATATTCAAGACAAACTCCAACAGTACTTCTGTGAAATTACCAGCACACAAGTGGCTGCAAGTTTTGTTTTAAAGGTGTGACTAAGTATTTCTACTATTTACATGTTCATTTTACCTTCAGATATTTTGTTGCATTCTCCAACTCTGACAATATCCCATAGGGTACACGGGCAATACCAGTGAGGTTCACTGAAAGTATGGCCTTGCTGAGATTATCCAAACTGTTTAATAAAACTCCTGTGCAGTTGTCATCACAAGCTAAATAAACAATTTTAAGAGAAGGAAGCAATATTAGTATTAAAATAAAGCCAACAAATACTGAAATTTTGATTTAGACAGTTTGTGTCTTCATCATCTGAGTTAAGGGTGATAAAGTATAATAATTCCGAGTATATAGGTTTGTAGTCTTGTCCTCCCCTTCCTGTTCCAGAATGAACTTATTCCAAACATATTCTCCTTACTTTAGCACACATTAAAGCCATATTGGTCCTGCTACTATTGAGCTGCTTGTTGTATTGTAACCTTATTGAGCCTATTTAGCTATTTTGCTTTAAATCCAGGATGAAGTCCCTGACACTCAAACAGGTTAGAAAGACAGGAAATTCAATCCTATAGTGCTCTAATTCCATTTATTTTCTGTATTTTTATTTCTTTTTTTACTTATACAAAGCACAATCTGAGTTCTAAATCCCAATTTGCTGTAAAAGCAGACTACTGTACTACATGTGTCTTTCCACTATTTACCCTCTTATAAGGAATTTCAAGACTAATTACTGGTGGAATATGACTAATTATTGATGAAGAATGCCTATAAACTTGGGATAATCCAAAAGTATTATTATGTCAACCTCACATCCAAAGGGTCAATGACATAGCAATTCAACATTTTCCAATAAATAAAGGTATTCTACAGTCAGCAAAATAGCATTAAAATTATCTTTCCTAAACTTGTCTGTAACTAAATAAGCCATTTTGAGGATTAACTGCTTGTCTGATGTTATCATCTCTACTGCAGTTTCCTCTGTGTTCACAGAATGGTTGAGGTTGGACAGGACCTCAAGAAAATACCTTCTCCAAACCCTTCTGTTTTACAGAAATATTAAGTTGCTAAGATTTCTTTCCTTCACAGAAAGGAATGACAATAGAAAGGGCATGATGACACCACAAAAACTTTCAAGGAATGTGTACACAAATATCACTGCAGTAGAACAAAGCCCATTGGGAAAGTAAACAACTTAAAAACCACCTACAAACACATTCGTCTTCCACAAGAAGATGCCTCGGTTCACACTCCTCACAGAGCTGTCCTGTCACTCCCGGCTTACAGAGGCACTGGCCAGTTGCACGGTCACAATTGTCATGAACAGAGCCACTTGGATTGCACTGACATGGATGGCAGCTGCCACCAGGGAGCTGAGGGTCACCATAATAGCCAAGGGAGCACCTACAGAGAGATGAATGGGACACTGAACATCGGGGGATATTGATCATGAAATCAGAAGTTACACTTACCTTTAAGAATCACTAATAGCTGGGTTTTTTTATTAGTATCTCAACAGTAACAAATCGCTGTAAATCCTTGAGCACTCATTCATATACTATTGGGCACTGAATAATGCATTCTGAGTATAAATATGGTACATATTAATCAAACTGTCCTCCGGAGTCAGGGATAAATGGGGATATAATATGTAATTCACCTTTCACAATATTGTCCTTCATATCCTGGGACACAAGCATCACAGTGGTAATCCTTAACACCTTTCAGGACACAAGTGGGACTAAAACTGGAGGGAAAGATAAACAAATACCTATTGGAACATAAATAGAACACCATACAAAGACAGATAATACATTCAGCCACAGGTTAAATACTGTAAGCAACAGCATCTTCTGCTCAATCTGATGCCGTGCTCTAGAATTTGTACTTTAAATTATTTGTATTAAGTTTGCTTTCCCAATATGACTCCTTTACTGAATAACATGCTGAAGCTCCTTAAGGCCTTTCTTTTAAAAGGTAAGACAATGAAAAATGGATGTTGCACAATATGGCCATAGTATGTATCTAACTGAGGCTTGCATGAGGACATCAGAGCTCCTTGACTCTCATTCCGACTCAATTATACAAAAGCAAACAACAAATATGCTTTTACAAGCTTCTGAAGAAAAAACTGCCTACACAGCATTTTAATTTTCAAAATGCAAGGTTAACTGTTCCTCTACCAAACAAACAGATGTATAAATTTCAGACAAAAGAGTACTTGTTCTTCCCCTAGGACTGATGTCATGAAAAGTTCCTGCATTGACAGGAGATGGCCTGAATCTTTTTAAATACAAAAGCATTGTTCTTTGAATGAAGAAAGAGATCGACATTTGAAACTAAACAGTGTCAGAGCAACTTACTCCATTATCTATAAAACAGACTATGTGGCTGGTTTACTCTTAGAGGAAAAAATTGACTCATCTATCTGTTAATCTTTTTATTTTAAAACCTCACAGAGTTACCACTAGCTGTGAACAACTCATAATGCAAGCTCCAGTTACTAATTAAAATAGGTATCTTTCAAATGTCTAAAAATTAAGAACAATTAATAATTAATTCCTATTGTCATAGTGTGTGAGAAGTAGGAGGTTGAACACACAACACAAGAAATAGCGGATGGTAAAATGTACATTGGATTTAATAAGTTCTGGTTACCTAACAGGGTTGACTCTGGGGCAGGCACAAAGAGAGCAGTCATTGACAGATCCAGTCACTTTCCCATAGTAGCCTGGGGCACAAGCACTGCAGTAATCACCAACTGTGTTATCTCTGCAGTTCTGATACACAAAATGGAATTCAGACAGTTTAAAACAACAACA
Source organism: Sclerurus mexicanus (assembly GCA_013396755.1). Lineage (NCBI taxonomy): Eukaryota > Metazoa > Chordata > Aves > Passeriformes > Furnariidae > Sclerurus > Sclerurus mexicanus. The sequence continues at coordinate 941,155 of VWZF01000628.1, read as the reverse complement.
ACAACAACAGGAGTAACTTCCCCCCAGTGAATAGATGTATACAGTTTTCAGCAGTGATCTCTAAATGTCACTACCCATTGGTTAGCATTCTCTGAGTGGAGGAACCTTTTATGTAAAAATAAACAGAATGCCAAGATATTTTCTCTTATGTGAATGCCCCTTCAAGCACAGTGACCTAATTTCTGTTCTAAATTTCCATTAAGGTTTATATATTTCTGCTTCCATTAATCCAATTCAGGGCAGGACATCAAACAGTACAAAACAAAAAAATCCTAAAAGAAACTCCCAAAAAATGAAAAAAACAAACCAAAACAACCTTCCTCGAGTAAACAAACAATAACAACAAAAGAACCTGATGGGAAAATAAACAGAATACACGGATGAAGCATACAAGTTTGAGTGTTTATCAAATGCATCTGAATGCTGCAAACCAAGGACTATCCACAGTTAGGATTCACAGACAATAGATTTAATTTGTCAAGAGTATTGATCACTAACCAATCCTATTAATAGTAAAAATTAAGTTGGTACTATAAACACAGTTTAACTTATTCCACTAAGTGAATAAAAAGGTTAGTTAACAACAATAAACAGTAGCAATGCAGCCTCCTATTGTATGGCTGCAGAAGCCAAAGGTAAAAAGGAGCACTTTTGCCTACATCACTCAGCTAGAGTCTAAGTAGTAATCTCAACCCATGTGGGTGACTTGCCACACCTGCAAGAAGAAGCTGAGAGGAAGAATGGCGAGTATTCACTAGTGTGAAAGGCCTATGCATTTTGGCCTTGCTGGAGTGAGAACCTTAGTTCTTACTCATGAGATACATGCTTTTGAACAAATCTGAAAGCAAAAGAATGGTTTACAAAAGTCTCAAGGACTAAAGAGAGTCACTTAAAAAAACTGACTTCAAGAATAAATTCAGCAGAAGTTGACTTTGAAGTAATGAACTCATCACTGAAAAAGACAAATAAAAACAAAAACCCAAACAAACAGAAACCTCAAAAAAACCCAGGAAAAAAATATTGAGCAATACCAGGAAACAGACTTAATGGGCCTTATTTGGTTAGCTGAGAATTTTCTGTCCACAGGACTGTCAGACCACAAGACGGAGCCACTGCTGAAAATTAAGGTGGCCATTCTTTGCAACCATAGGATAAAATGAGAAAGTGAGGAAATTAACTTAGCAGAGGCATATCCTTATGATACTTCAATCTCTGGGCGTTAAAAAAGCCTCCTTCACAGCTGCCCAGAGAATTGTCTTCCTGAGAGACAATAAATTTGCCTTTGACTTAGTCTGAAATATGGTATGGCTTACTGCTTCCTTTGCTTCTTTTTTTGTGTGACTAAGCAGACCTTGCCCAGAAGCCCAAAAAGTCTCATAGAAAAACAGATAAACTCAACTGATAAACAAGTAATTGTAAAAGTAAAACTAAAATAATTAATGATTTTTAATATGTTAGTGCCCCAAAACCTTGCTAATTTTACTGAAAACAACATAAGGGGAAACTCTATTCAGATTTTCCATTTTTAAAAGCGGGGGGGGGGGGGGGGGGGGCGAAAAAAAAACACT
>VWZF01000628.1:874176-939574 GCA_013396755.1 Sclerurus mexicanus | reverse complement strand
GGGGAAAGGGGGCAAAAAAATCACACTTTTCCCAAATAGTAAAGCCAGAAATAGTCTTCCAGAAACTCCTTCCACAGTCACTGCCATTGTATGCTCAGGTGAAATCAACAGAAAAATGCACAAAATGTACATACCAAGCACTTCCCAGTTTTGGGATCACAGGTTTCACTGTGGTTGTTGCACTGACATGGAACACAAGGTGCTATCAGAGTATGAGACACTTTTATACCAAGATCTGTATGCTTTCCCCTGTAGTATCCTGAAGTACAGCTCTAGTTGTAAGGGAAGTAAAACAAAATCTTAAAAAATTATCACAGCTATCAACAAGTTACAAACAATTTAAAAAAACACTTTTTTTTTATTATCTCACTATTAAACACAAAGAAAGGATTCAAGCATTCTGTACCTGACAAGACAATCCAGTATAACCAGCAGGACACCTACATTGCTCTACAAGATGAGCTCTAGCTCTGCCTAGATGCATTTCTTCAAACTTGACTGCAATTTCCATTGAGATATTTGAAATTCTACAAGATATATGCAGAAAAGACTGTGAACATCCAAAGAATCTCTTATACCAAAACAAGATCCAAAAACATTTTCATGCTTCAACGTCAGGGCTACCATACACAATCTTCCACAATCCCCTTTTCCCCATGAAAATACCTCAAAGACTGAAGATTCTTTACTTATTTATGGAGTTTCAGGAGCTACAACAACCACGTCAGAAGTTATTCAAAGTAATATAGGTTGATTCCTATTGGTCTGCAAAACTGCCAAACCCATCAGGTATTTTTTCCTTGGAAATATCAAACAACTACATTTGCTTTGTCTCATACATTTTTGAACACACCTAACAAAAAGACAGTTGAGTGCATGTGAATCAAAAATAAGACAAAATCTGGAGTTGGAATCAGACTTCTTCACAGCTATGAAGATGTACAGATATTGGGTTTTCACTAGATGCATCTTTGCTTGTCTTGCTAGTTTCCAGGCTGACAGATGCAATGACAGTATCCTATCCCCTCCCTCTCATTAGGAACTTAGTTCTGTTCAAAAGGGTAACAAAATCCTACCATTCTGAGGTGGGAGTGTCTTACTTCCACTGCCCAAAATGCATAAAACTACAGGAGATATCTAGATTGGTACAAACCCAAGAACTCAGGGGACCATACATTTCAATTGGGGGAAAAAAACCAAACCAACCTAACAAAAAACCCCACACAAAAAAACCACCCAAACAAAAAATTCAATATCCATAAAAAAAGTGAAAGAAATAATTTAGAAAATATAAAGTATATAACTATATCACCCATTGTGCAGAACACTGCATTCACTCTCTGCTTCTTTATGTGCTTTGCTATCCAGCCAAGCAGCAGAGACATTTGGTGTTTCACAGAAGGAATTAAAGAGGAATTCTGCTGCCATTAAGGGTCATAAATGTTTTCTTATCAGAGAAAGAGCAAAAGTCATAAATAGGAAATTGTAAATTTCTCTAATTTGAATTAAATCTTTACCATGTGGTTCAGTTGGGACTATTTGTAGGTTAAATTACAGTAAATGCAACACAATAAATAAATGCAATCAGAGATTGTTCTACCTGCTTTGCTGTAAGCCTTGGCCATAAGCTGCCTTGATAAGGATGTATTCAACATTGCTTAGCACAGACATGAAGTCAGAACGCAAGACAGGCTCATCAGACACAGAGTTAAAATACTTCCAAGAATCCTATGGACACATAACAAATAGTATTAAAACCATGAGTATTCAACCTTACTTCAAGGTAATGCTCTGTTCCTCCTTACATGTTCTTTCAGAAATGCAGTCACAGTGACTATGTCTAAACTATAAGTCCCAGAAAATCCACAACTCCGTGTTTGTTCCATGTTAGAACAAAACATGGTTTTGTATAATTTCTCCTTCCTTCCCTGTACTCAACTTCCATGACTAGTTCCTACAGTAAAGCAGTTGAGGCTTGCGTGGAACAGCTTTTACTGGATAGATCTGGAGAACCTAGACAGCCAAAAGACCAGGACTTCATAGCACGTATTTCATGGGCAGTTAGAAAAATCTGCTGTAACTGTGTCATGAACTGTCAAGAAGAGAAACTAGACCAGGCCCAGTCATCAAAGGAGGTCATCATTATCAACTCTGAACTTGTCTGGTGAGCACCGCTGCAAATTACTGCTCCTGCTAGGCTGGGATTCATGTGGCACCATATGATGCACCTGGGCTGTAAGTGTAACATACAGGCTACAAAATTATGAGAGTGGCAATAGCTGGCTGCCTGTCATTTATCACCAAAATCTGAGTCTGCCTGAAAAGCTTGTGTCACCAGCACTTTCAGCACTTCCAAAGGAGAAAAAAATGTCAAAATGTTATTTGAAGCTTTAGACCAATATTCCCAGCCATTTTTTCCCTCCTCAAATAGATGCCTTTTAATTCAAGCACTCTATTTACCCTGCCTATTTGAAATCAGATATGCATTTTTCAAAGTATTTTATATAATATATAGAGTTTTTGTGTAAAAGTTCATAGAAAAAAGGTAAGTATTTCCACACCAATGTTTTGGCTTACCTCCTTCATTTCTACTGCCTTGTCAGTTCTTACTCCATTTTCTGGAGAAGGGATGTCTACATATATGACCAGCTTGCTAGTGTGACCTCCTTTCATTAGAATCTGTGGCTCAAAATTTGGCGTTCCGAAGCCATCCAAAGCATAAAAAGCAACAGTATATCTCAGCTTCCCTCCATAGGCCATGAGCTGTTTGGATAAAAAAAATTATTACTTTTACTTATTCTAAGGTTAGAACTACTAGTTGAAAATATTTTAATACTGGAAAACTGACAGTTCTTTGAAGAACTGGCAATAAAACATGAAAATTGACTTAAAGTCAGCAGGTTTTGCACCAAGGTTAAATGCATATTTCTAAAAAGCTGTCTTAGTTTCTTCTTCTGGACCCTTTCATGGTGTGCTCTCAATTTTCACTTAATTCCTAAGCAACAGATATTCCATGATCTATATACTGATCAAGGTTAAACACTTTTTCAGGTTCCTTTCAGGTTCCTACAGTGAAACTGAATATATCACTGTTTAACCCCCTAGAATCTCTGAAGAGTAACATGGTGATTAAATATAGGTGTTACCAATTTACACAGTCAAGAAAAATCTCATTAGGTATGGGTAAACATATTGTTTGTGCTTCCCATAATTAAATTCAGTCACTGAATATTTATAGTATTATGACCTACAAGAGTAGAGATAACATAGAAAAATATTATCAAGATGAAGTGACTATTACAGAGTAAAGGAGTGGCTATTAAGAAGATGAAGTTATCTACAAAGCATTCCAATTATTTCATGTTCTTACCTGGTCTCCCTGAAACTGCTCTGGTAACTTCCAGTAAAATGTTTCTGTATTTAAGTATTTTCTGACTGTGGCAGCATCCAGTAAAACATCAGGAAACTGCGAAAATACTCCCTCCACTGTTCCAGTCAGGTTACTTTGAGCTACTACATGCAGAATGGACTGATCTGGAGTTAAAGTTATCTGCAACACGAAGCGCAAAAGATTCATTCAAGAAAAATATCCTACCTCAGTGTAATATACTGCTTACAGTTTCACCTGCTTTGAAACAGTCAACAGTCCATCTTGGAGTAACATCCAACACAAACAACTGGGAAACATGTTTGATATTTACTTTTTTAAGAAGTGAAGAGTGAAACACAAGGTTTCAGAAATAAGACTGTGGCCATTTATCATTTGATTTCTTTTCTGTTCTGACATATAGCACTGCCCCCATAAGCCAGTCCACCACATTCAGCCTGATTCATTAAATGTGCACGACCTTAGGCACACCACTGTGGTACCTAACATGAGGATAACACCAAACTGTGTCTGTATATCTATGTTGCTTTACTTACAGGAATTCTCACATGATCTTCTAGTTCTGAACAAAATGTGGACATCCCAAAACAGAAGCATGGAGTACATCCTAGTGCATTGTTAGCAGACAGAGCAAAAGTTCCAGGTTTACACTCACTGCATTGTAGACCAAATACATTTTCCTGGAGGGAAGTAAAAAAGCAAAACTAAATCACAACAGCACATTCATATTACTTCACTAGCTAAATGAAAGATGGTTCTTTTTGGAACTAAAACTGGTTGCTATGTAAAATACATAGCAGAATGTAATTTGTAGTATCTATTCTGCTTTACTATGCAGTACATAATTTTTTTTTTCAATATTTTCCTATGCCAGCAAAAAAAAACACCAACAAAACAAAACAACAAGCCATCAAAAACACAACCATGGAACATTCACGCTGAACTCATATTTGAATTTCTATCAAAAATTAGCAGCTACAAGTTTCCATTCAAGACAGAATTTGCCTTCAAACCCGCATCTAGAAAATGAATTCTCAAAGCCAAAGAAACTGCCCAATATGAATAGGAATCAGGGGACTATTCCCAAGTGTCTATTTTTGCACTCAATTTCCAGTTGTTAAGCTGAACTTGAAGAAACACCCAAAACTTCAGTGCCCACTGGAACTTTTAAGCAGAGACTGGAGAGACACGTATGAAAGCATATATTTGTTGTCTTGAAGTAAGTTTTCTATCGCTCAGTCTCTCAAGAACAGATACCCACCTTTTCAGAAAAATCTATACTATCTGTGTATTCAATGTTTCCCTTTTTTAATATAAGAATGCCAATTCAGACTTCACTATTAGCAATGTATGTGAGTTATTCTTAAGCACTGCCTCTGGATATAACATAGGAAACCAATTTGAACTTGTAGCATAAACATGCCTAAAAAGCCATTGAGATTCTCCATTTCCTACTTATTGGTTTCTTCCTATCATTGTAATTTGAATTTTCAGAAAAGCACACTATATCTTCTGAATCAATATATTGTTCCCCAACCTAATAAAACCAAATGTGTATAAGCATAAAAACTAGACTGTGTTTCATTTTTTTCCTGGCTAATAATAAGACCTGTTTAGCACTGGCACAGAGAATCCTTTAGCAGTGATTTAAATGTACTCATAAATGTATCAAAGAAGGGATGCAGATTGCCTTTTGAAGTTCTTTCAGCCCTATGCCTTCCATGACTTTAATGCCATAAATGTTCAGAAAATCACAATGCTGTCCCAGAAGGGTCTGAATAGTTTAGTACCTTGCAGGCACAGATGCCAGTTTCTTCTTCACAACCACAAAGTCCTTCAGTGTCATCACACATCTCTGTTTTGGTTCCACTCAAATCACAATCACAGGCAACACAGTCTGGATAGTCCCTGTAGCCTAATGCACACTTGGAACAGTCTTGTCCTCCAAATTCAATTTTGCACTGGCATTGACCTGTCAGTACATCACACTGGAGATTGGTTGAACCAATGTTGCTACAGTTGCAAGCCTTAGATAAAAAGAAGAAATATTCATAAATAGTGGATTTTTAAAAATATTTTTTTTACAAACAGAAACAGCATGGTAAATTTAGATTGTCCCATAAAACTCAATGTTTATCAACACATACTACATAATAATAAAAGGGAAGAACTTCCACACAGAAGTCAGGTTGTCTGGTTAGTATTTTAACAAAGAACTGCATTTCCAGTAAACAGTGGATGGCAGGAAGTGGGAAGCCTTGTTGACTCCCAAATATGAAAGGAATCAAAGGAGTTGGATTGGAAGAATCTGTTCCAGAAAACAAACAAACAAAAACAAACAAAAAAAGCCTCCAAAATACTTATTTACAGTACTATGTCTTGAGTGCAGCACATAAATTAAAGTTATATAAATGATGAATGAAAGAAATCTGTAAGTACCATCATTTTATAAATATAACAGAAAGGAAGATCTTTATACTACCATTCTTTTAAGATTTCAAGAAGCATTAACAGGGTCTACATCTTGCTCAAGCTTCATTTACTATTTGATGAGGAACCAAGAATCTCATTGTATCCAAAAGTGGGAAGCTCAGCATGCAGTGCAGCTCCGTACCAAAGGAATACTGTTTCCTGGTAGAGTACATCCTTCATTATGCAATCAGTCACAAGAACCTGTTATTGCAAACATGCAAAGTGCATGTACTTACTTTGTCATTCTTTTTGGAAGCAGACTGGATTAATCTTCAGTCTTTAATTCATATCTGTGGTTACTTAACAAACAATTTTGCTCAGTGGTTCTTTCTAACAGTGCAGGCAAAAAGTCACCTGACGGTGAGCATTTTCCCCTGCATCTTTCTCCTCATCGTCTCTCTTTGAGATGAAAAGCCTTTATCTTGTAAAGCCCTCTACACCAAGACCCACAAAATCTATTAGCATTACTACTTATCCTTTAGCAGTCTTCAAAAGTTTGCTGCTCACCATTAGCACTCTTTGTATTAAGCAGTTTTTTTGTATTAAGCAGTCTGTATTAAGCAAGGACTAGGTACTACAGCACCCAGTGTGATACACTTTATGACCAAACAAGTTGTCAACTTTTGCTCCCAGATACCAGCGAAACTCTACAGCTGTGAACATCAAACCCCATTTCAAGAATCATGATAATAGTAATAACTGACATGTACTTCATTCTCTATCTATATGTGAGAAAGACAAGGACTCTAGGGTACAATGCACTGCACAGCAGCACACTTGAAAGAGATTGTAAGGAAAACATGACTTCAGCTCTGCTCCATCACTGCATGCAGAAATGGATGCTGAATATCAAGAAAACCGCAAGAAACAGAGCCAAACTTTTAAGTACCCACTTATGCAGTCTGTGTTGCAAAAACCACCTATCTGGGTTTCTGATAGTATCTCCCCCATTTCATCCATGTAGAAAGCATGTGAAGAGTCTCTCCTGGGTTTGCCAGAACACATGGCTCCTGATCTTAACCTACCACATCTGACTATGCAGCACAGGGGAGCTTCTGCTGGGCCTGTTACTGAGGATCAGAATATAGCTCACTGCATCAAAAAAGTAACTAAAATACCTTAGACTAATTCATGTGGTGCTGTAACCTAAAGGAATGATATGCAACTTAGCAAAAGTGATTAATTACATATTTAATTACACTTGATCATTGGTGAGTGCTGTGGAATCACCCTATGAAAGGAACACCTCCAGGAAAATGCACAAGGATCAGCACATTTCATTTGCAGTACATTGAGTAAGAACCACAGTAGCTGGTAGCTAACAAAGCATTGGTTTAAAGACCAGTTGCCAAGTAAGTTGCTATAAATCACTAAGATGGTTAACTTTGAAGACTAACTACTTTATCATCTGTACCCTAAATAATTAAAGAGAGAAAAAATACAACAACTTGGCTGACACTTAATTGCTTACTGCATATAATGACAGACTTTGCCAAGTTGATTGTATTTCTGGTTTCTCCATTGAAATTACCCATTACATTCATGTAATTCTGAGGCTTTTTAAAATCTCAACATTGATAAAACAAAGATTGGACCAATGCCATATCTGTCAGGAACTTACTGCATGAAACTAATTGCATAAATTGTTGCTATTCCTCCAATCTGCACTGGCTTGGCATTTTACTGCTTAATTGTAAGTATTGAGCTGAGATAATAGGAGCTACCATTATTCCATTCATGAAACATTAACTACATTATACTATTTTAATTACAAATATTCAGAAAAAAATGTCTGCAGTAACTTTCAAAATGAGTTAGATTTCATTGGTCTTAAATACACAATATCATCATGTGATTTGCACAGAAACTATATACAGAGTTGCCAACATTGCTATTCGTCTGGTTTAGTACCACTGTTCAAACACACTTCACAATTTTAATGTGAACTATGCACCTATAGAGAATAAATACACTCTGATCAATATTTTCAAAGACAGCTTTCTTAGAAGGTTCTGCAATAAACACTGTGCAGCCTATTGTTTCATTGTTTTTTGGGGGTTTTGTTCTAATGTGAGCATGGTGCACTAACACTTTGAGACAGAATGAAGATCATAGTTCTCAAAACAAGAGTCCATGTCTGTATAGGGTGAATTGCTTTTAACAGTCATGGCTTATCATCCAGCCTACCGTACCTTGCAGCCAAGTTTAGGAGAGAGTCCCCAGTGATTTTCTTCACAGAGTTCACATTTTTGTCCCTGAGTGTGAGGGGGACAAATGCATTGGCCAGAATCAGGATTACAGTTGTTCTGAGTATGGGCACAGTCACAGGCTGCAAGAGAAACAGAACCAGATGAATAACTTTATCCTTGCTTTAGCTACAGAGAAGAAACTCCAAGACCACTCATAGTCTTATTTTTCTTAATTAAGCAGTACAGTTTGTCCATTCCACTAGGAACTTAATAATTAATTAATCGTTAATGGCATTAATAATTAATGCCATCCTTAATCACTGAGAAATAAATTATGACCACAGTGATATTTCATCTTCTTATTGGAAGCCCATTATTGCTTTTTGACTTAGCCTATTTGGTGTTTTTAAAAGTAGGGCTGCATTTTCACAGGAAAGTCAACAAAGCCAAACAAAATTACTGTGGAGAAGACTAAATCTGTAGGAAGACAATTCTATTATAGAAGACACAAACCTCATCAGGATATACACTAATATCCTCAAGCAGGTGAAAGGACTCAGGAATTAATTACTGAATAATAGGTATGGATAATTATTTGAATTATAACTAACTGCTGCAGGAAGTACTTGTCTATTTAAGAAATGCAATACTATTCCAGCTATAAAGCAGAAGTTCAAAAAAGTGATTCTATTAATTGTCTTAACATTTACAAAATTTCCAGTACTGAAACGGTTAAAGATACCTAGGGGATCTTTGATTCTTAATAAAGACACTTAGCATATTAGCAGCCCTTAGTATATGTGTTTCAAAACATAATCTTATCACATAATCTCACAGCATATTTCATTTTACTGTACTATTCAAAGCACGTAAAAGCATTACTGTCTGGTTGGTGAAAAAGTAGGCACTCTTTTAGCTATACTGTGTTGAAAAGGACATCTTATTAACATGATAAATTAATGTTTCATGGTATATTCTCCATTTGGAACATTTTCTTCCCTATCATGACTAAAAATTGTACATACCCAGGCAATGATGGGAAAACAGAATAAATGACATTATCAGAGTATGAAATATACATTCATGAATTGCATCAAAAAATAACATAATCTTTAAGGGTAGTAGCTCTTGACTCTTGAAGTCACAGAAAAAAAAAAAAGTTTTATTCCCTCTGTAGGACTAAAGGATTTTGTACAAAAGAGACAAAGGAGCTATTGAGGATGTAATATTTCGCTCATGCACCTTTTATGAGTTATTTCATAGTCATCACCTTTTACAAGGAATCACACAATAAGCAAAGAAATGTTTTGTTCTCTAGCCTAATCAAAGTATTAGTAGACCTTTCTACAGATTCTTCCATATAGTCATCAAAACAACTGACCTTTGCCAGAGTTCAACATACAATACATTGCTGAAAGAAATTCCAGACAAACTCTGAAAGGATCATGGATTAGAGCTTACGTGTGCAGCCACCATCCTGGAACGCATAAAAGCCATGAGCACAACGATCACACTTTTCTCCAGCCACTCCTGGTACACAGTGACACTGCCCCTGATGATTGCAGTCCTCAGAGACTGAGCCAAATTGACTGCAGTTGCAGGGAATGCAGCCAAGCCCAGTAAGCAGGCCATAATAACCATTCTGTTGGACAAGAAATAAATAGATTTGGGCTATGATTCACAAATTTTTGAAAACAATACAATATACACCCTTGTTTTCTTTTGTTTATTTCCCATGATGCCTGAACTGCATGAATATTGGTCAGCATTGTGTGACTGCTGTGGGAAGACTCCCTGACCTTATCTCTTCATATATATATGTTCCCAGCTATATGCAAGTATGCACTTGGGTGAAAAAACTGAACACTGAAATGTTCTTGTTGTCCTCTACTCTCATGAGTAAGACACTATATTTTGAAGTCTGATGTTATTTTAATCTAAAGACTTGCATGAGTGAGGGTGGGCTATACTGATCATGTACAGCTATTGGTGACTATGAATAAAAGCCTAGAACAGAGCTGGTCAGTGACCTATGATATATGAGGATTGAAAGTCATTCAGCTGGGCTGGCACAAGGGCAGCAACTGGGCACAGATTTCCTGCTCTGGTCTCTGATGCAATTCTACACTTAGCATAGCCAGGAAACTGCTGGTTTGTATCATCAGAGAATATCTACTTGTTCTCACAATAGTCCTGCCTTTTAGCTGAATCCCTTTTTGGCATTAAGCCATGATGTATTTATTATCATCAAACACATTTCTTCAGATATTCCCACTCGGACTTCATTTTACAGAAGCACAGCTCTAAGATCCCTTCAGGCTTGTTAGCATTTTTCATTTTGCTTTTTTGGTTAGCCAACATGACTACATGCTGTCTGCACTACCGTGAACAGCCCTGTACAGAAGGGTGCCAAGTCAACTACATAGCTTCACATTTTCAAAAAGCACATGCAGAGCAACTGTAAAAGCCTTTCCAAACTCTGGTCTCTGCTCCAGCAACAGGTCCCCTCTCCCCTGAATATGTTTGCTGCTATATCTCTGTATCTGCTTAGATCAACATCTAGAGATAAAGAGGAAGACAATATCATGTATATATTAGCAACAAGTAAATATTTGCTCACCAAGCATTTATCACATCTTTCTCCAATCACATTTGTTCTGCAGGAACAGACACCTGTGTCATGTTGACAAGTACTTGAAAGGGAGCCATTCACATGGCACGCACAGGCTTGTGTTCAGACAGAAAGAAACCAAATAAAAAAATTATTCATGTGTAACTACATGCATTCATTATTACACAGAATTCCAAATTCGGTATACATTGTGTTTTGCCTATTTATATCCCACAGATCCTAATATAATACAGTCATGCCCATGCCTTCAGGCTAAAAGAAAAGAAAAACCACCTTTGAAAGGCTACATTTGAGAAGTTTGTTTCTTCCAGGCCTATGTGACACTCAAAAGTAGGAAATGTGTATAGCACATGACTGGAGGGGCAGTGTTAAGCAAGTGTTTTAAGTTCCAGGTGTAGAGTGTCAGAGTAACAACAATAGCTTACCATGACAGTTTTTGTCAATCACTGCATCCCCATAATAACCATCAGCACACTTTTCACAGTGGTGACCTGCTGTGTTCCCCAGACATTTCAGGCACTGTCCTGTGAAGGTATCACAGTGGCCATCTTCTTGAGGGTTTACATTCCCATTGCATTCACAAGGAGCACAAGACTGTCCAGGCATGAGTGGATTTCCATAGTAACCATTAGCACACCTGCATCAGAGTTTAAAAACCTTATCAGCTGGAATGTGGTCATGTCATACACTCTCCCCACTGAAAGGAGTATTTCCTATTAAATTTTAACCTATAGTGTCTTTTTATTACAAGGAAAGACAAAATGGAAAGGGGAATTTTATTAGAAATGTTCTGTAAATGTGGTATGAACAATTCAAGGCAGAAAGGATGATGAATAGTTAGTGATGGCAACGATATAGATATTTTACCCAAAGCTAGTGAACATACCTTTCACACTGAGAACCAGTATAGCCTGGAAGACATTTGTCACAGACAATTCCACCCTCTTCACTCAGCTGGCAAGTAGGACTGAAACTATCAACAATATTTATGGCAGTCAGTATCAGTATACAAAATCACAATATTTCTACAAACATTCTGCGTCCACCCCTCAAGGCCATGTACCTATCAATATAATCACATAATTGCAATTTTTTCTAGTTTAACATCAATGCTTTAAACACTACAGTATGTCAAAAGAAAGGTACAATTTTCAAAAACCCTTGCTGAGTTTGTGGGGTTTTTTAAGGGAAGATTTTAAAACTTCCTAAAACTTGGCTCATGTTCTAGCAAATCAGTACAATTTCTGTACTGAATTCCTCTTTTTCACATGCAACACTTCTGTCCTTCTGCTATTTTCTGAAACAACATGAAAGATAACTGATTTTGCTGCCAAGTTCAAGGACAGGTTCAATTATTACTTTCAACCACCATGCACAAATTGCAGCAGTTCACTCAGCATCTCTTAGCTTAGTCTATACATTTGTCTACCCAGAAAAACAATGTTTCTAATGAGATATAATCAAATGATGGGGGAAAACATAGCCCTTTTCTCTCTCCTTCAGACTTCATGACATTTTCATTTATCTCATTTTCTGATTTTGCTGAAGATGCAAAGGACAGTCTCACATAAGCAGCTTACTTATTTGCAGCTGAACTCAGAGGACATGCACAGGGCTGGCAGTCCTCAGATGTTCCTTGGGATGGATTTCCATAGAAGCCAGGCAGGCACCGATCACAGAAAGGTCCTGTCGTGTTGTGTTGACATGCCTGTGAGACATGGGAAAAAAATCTTATATTTTCTCTTGATAGTTTTTCAACCCCTGAGAGATTCCTACAGCAGTCTACATACAGTATAATATTCAAGGAAGCCATTCTTCGAGCCATGAAGAACAGCACTGAACTTTGAAAACAAGTGTTTGGGGTTTTTTCCTAATTGTTTTGTCCTAAATTTTAGAATATATATCACATTATGAAACCAGACACATTACTTATACACATACTTTAACATATTTTGCATATTAAACACATTTGCAGTAACAAACTTCTTATATAGTTTTTACTGGTATTTAGCCATTTTAGCCATATTATTTAGCCATTAGCCATTTTATTTCTGTGACCTTTAAATTTCAGAAGAGATCTGAGAGCTAAATTTTCTCTTCAGAAGGTGATGTGTAATTTCCACTGATATTAGTCATGGAAGATGCACATATATCCGAAAACAGAAGCTTTATTGTCACGTGCAGCAAGCAGTCAAGATTTTAATCAGCTAATATATGGTAACATCTTTGTATTAGTTCTGATTATTCCACACTTGAAATGATAAACTGAAACAAACTCTTTCTTAGAGAACATGTTAATGAAACCCCCAAACATATTCTGAACTAAACAGTGAAAACCAAGAAAAACAAACACCTGATATCCACAGCCTGAAATTTATGCACACTGTAAACTTGTCTCCCACAGTCAAAATACTCCCCTAATTCCTAAATATATGGTTAAAACACGAAACACCTTGAAGGATGACTTACAAAGCAAACACCATGAATATCACACTCAGTTGCATGCCCATTGCACTTGCAGGGTTGACAAATACCTCCAAATAGTATTCCATCCACACGGTAGAACCCAGGGAGGCAGGACTGAAAAGAAATTAGGGGCAAAAAGCATAGCATTATCTGTGTTGGAAGTTCACATCAAGACATTTTCAAAGAGTGCACTTCTGACCACCCACCATCTAACTCATTCACATTGTCATAACTGAATGCTCTTTCAACTCTATTGATATCACTGTAGCTCTTTTCTGGTGGTTGTTTTTTACTTGCACTGGATAAAGGGGATGAGAATTAACTTAATAAAACCTTGATTCAGCTCTTTGTCCCCTGGAGGCACAAAAGTGAAGTCTGGTGCAGTTCAATATGTAAAGGTCTTTATTATGGGACAATAAAAAACAGATGTTCTACCTCCTCTACAGAATCATTAGCAACGCTATGGCACAATGCTTCGTACTAAAAATATTTGTCAAAATAATTTCTGCTATTCTGTAGATGGGGCTGTGCCTCTCTAATCTTCTATTCACTGATATACAAGACCCCACCTTGCACAATGCTTTTGATCCTTGCAGGTTCTTTCAAAAGCCAGCATTCCTCCCTGCTAAGGTTCCTTATTGCCTCCATAAACTTAATGACACATAACAGAAATAAACTGTCCGTGATTCAGATCCAGAAAAAGTGCTATTAATGAGTAAGGTAAGGTCAAAACAGCTTAACAGAGTTTTCACAGCTGATGCCACTGCAACACTGATGCTCCAAAGTACATCATCTTTTAGTGCCACCATAAAGAATTCAAGAAATAAGTTTAAAATCCCATTTAGTGGATCTGACAGAAATATCTACAGGATTGTGTAAAGTATAGTATGCAGCAATTCACCAGAGAACAGGTACTTTTATGACAGTATAATTAAAGGCAGCCTGCTTTTAAAGCTTTGATCCTTTTTGATAGGAGATAATTTTGTATACACAAAACACTGTAAGAGGTTACCTCACAGGATACTCCTGTGTAACCTTGAGGACATTCACAGAATTCCACATCTGGTGGTGAAGAAAGATCTATAACATTTGCACTTGCAGTATCCAGGGTCACAGAGTCCAGCCTAGGATCAAGTATGAAAACATCACATCATTTGTTTCCCCAGATTTGATTTTGAACAGGACAGTGTGCTTCTAGGGAAGTAACACTGCTGAGTGCTCTCCCTGGCTGGGACAGCTGAGGAACGGGCACAAGTCTCTGCTGTAAAAAGACTATGATCAGTCTTATCACAGCATTTGCAATTCTGGGAGTAGGTGTGCCCTTCTCCTGTTATCATGGTTACTAGCAATTGTCTCTTATTCTGTGGAATGCCTTAAACAAAAAAACGCTCCCCCTCCGTCATGGTATTAGAGGTACCTCAATGGGGGGCCTTCTATAGCTGTCCTGAAATAAGATGGCTCTATTGGTACCATGTTTAAAATAGACATATCACAGGTGAGTAAGTAGCGAGAAACAGCACTAGCTTACTGATGCTGAACACAACAGAACAAAACAAAAGCCCTTACCACAGAGAGGGGCATTTTGTAGCAGACACAATCTTCTCAGCTATAGGCAAATTTTTTAAAAGAAATTTTTACAAATATTCCATAAATATGAACACTATCCCTAAATGGACATAAATATCACTGGAGTGGTGTTGTGCTCAAAAGAGTACAAAGCAAATTTGGTATCAAGCCCTATTTCATTGACAGGAAATGCTACCAAATCAGGGAATGAGGAAGAAAGGTTGTTGGTGAGCCTAAGGAAAAGAAGTAAATAAATGATGACCTGATTCCCTTGAGAGAGATACAAATTCATTCCTGCATCTTGGACAACAGGTAAAACAGAGATCTCTGCGGTCTGACGCAGATACTGCCAGTGCTGGTTTGAGACTATGAAATGATCAGCTAGTCCATTCCAGCACAATTCTCCTATTAAGCACTCTCTTAGACATGAGCGTCAGCAACACCAAAAAAGAAACATCAAAGGAAATTACAACCAACATCTTTACGGACAGGTTTTCAATAGTCAGTAAAGGATTAACTTGTCACATACCAAAATAAGTACACTGCTGAGAGTTCTGGAGGTATTTCCCTCTAAACAAAGCAGCCATTGTAATAAGCCTTTTAGGCAGTATTCCTTTAAAGTAGAAAACAATGCTTCTGCTATCAGAAATCTTTAAAACCAAATGCCTCTTTCCACACACTTCATATTTTGTGGACAAGATTAGTCTTGAGAAAATTCAATAAATAACATTTTTTCTAGAAACTATTAACATAAAACTCCAGGAAGACTGCTTCTAAGAATGGTGATTCGTATGTAGAAAAATAATAGAAGTATATAGATTAACTTGAATACTTTGTCTCACCTGTACACAGCTTTCTTGGCAATGTTGTAGTTGGCCCTGATCAGAAGACGGGTCACATTTACCAGAACAGTCATCAACATTTCCCGGTCTATAGCTTTTTTTGTATTGAACTCTATGAAATTATCTGATACAAATCTCACTGCATTAGAGTACTCCTCATATGGCTGTAATGACAAGCCCGCTGCTCTTGTACTCAGAATTCGTCCATTACCCTGAAATTGAAAGACACAGAAAATATTTTCCACATTTGCAAATTTTATTAAGCAATTAGATTTAGTGTCAAACATACATTCACGTAATATAGAAAAGAGGGAATCAAATTAGATTGTTTGCATTAAGTAAGTAAAAGGTCTACATTTTCTGTGGTTTCAAGGAAGACCACAATCCCATTCTCTTTTGGTTGAGAGACTGCAGAAATACTCAATTTTCTTTTGGAAAAGAATAAATTAAATTTCAAAAATCAAACATCTCTACAAAACAGAATCTCCTCTCTCCTGTGTTCTATTGCTAAGTACACATTAAAAAATAAGGTTTTTGGAGGTGCCTGGATTCAATATAGAGTCTTACTTTTCAAGTGCAACATAAATCTTGAGAAGTAAGCAATCAGCAAGAACACTGAACTGTTTCATAAACAGAAGTCCTTCCAGTTTACTGAAGTTTTGTAAACACAGCTTTGTAGAAATGGTAATAAACCATCCATTTACACACAGATTGAATTTTAGATATTTATCAATTAAAACTAGTATTGTATACATACAATTTCAGACATATGAGTCAAAAAAACCCAGAAAAATGAGTAGTAATACACTCTTGATAGTGACTTTTAAGGGACTTAAAATTGACAAAACTACGACCATAGAAGTATTATTTTATATTCTTTTTTAAAATCCTTCACAGATTACTAATGTCTGAATAGTAACAAGCTGAAAAAAAAAATCCACCTGAATGATGACATCTACACTAGATATTATATCACTGTCCACACTCTCCATTGGAATGTCGTAAGATACCGTATACTTCAAGTCTCCACCAAAAGCTGTGAGCTGAAATAACAAAAAGCAAAGTCTTAACAACACAATAACCGCCAACCAACACAAAGAAACTACATACGTCAGTACAATATCTAAATTATAGGAGTACATGGCTTACAAATACCACTTTCGAGGAAAAATTTAACGTGCCATGAGTATCAGCACAGGGACAAGTGCTGGCTTGCTGCTGTGCAGGTGGTGAAAGCTAGCTCAAGCCCTACAGGTGATTCAAATTAGTGCCCTCATTGAGTGAAACACTTAAAGGACTTTGAACAAATAGCAGAGGAATACACTATATTCCTAGCCAAGGGGCACAGCATGTTGGAGTTATTCACAACCCATACTCCACCCTTCAGAGTCCTTAGCCCCACAGCTGCTGCTGACTACCTCAAATAACCAACAGTTAGACCTACATTAAATGAATAAGAGACCACAATTTGAATTAGTGTTGCCCTTTGCAAAAGCTACTCCCTAATGTTACACTTCTTAGACTTGTTTTCATTTACTGTGTGACCATATTAATAAAACAGGGCTGCGTGTGCAGAGATTGTACTGAGAGCAATTAAAAGTAACGTTTCAAAGTTCCCCTCTACTCACCACTGGCGAGGCCACAGCTGGAGTTCTGACTCCAGTTCTGGGCTTCCCAGTACAAGGTGGACATACTGGAAAGAGTCCAGTAAAGCGCTACTAAAATGAGTAAGAGGATCCTCATCTTTCATATGAGGAAAGACTGAACATAGTAGGACCGTCCAGCTACAAAAGACTCAGGGAGATCTCATCATTATACATGAACACCTGAAGGGAGGGTGCAAAAAGGATGGCACCAGACTCTTTCTAATTGTGTCCAGTTGCCAGGAAAAGAGGCACCGGAAACACAAGAATTTCCCTCTGAACACCACTTTTATTGGGAGGGTGATCAAGCAGTGGCACATGTTGCCCAGGGAGGTTGTGGAGTCTCCATCCCTGAAGATACTCAGAAGCAGCTCTCTGAACGTGGGGCTGGATAACCTGCTCTAGGGGATCACACTTGAGTAGAGAGATTGGGCAAGATGACCTTCAGGTCCCTTCCAACCTCAACTATTCTGTGATTCTGCTGCAAAAAATAGGAGACCCAGAGCTTTAGCTAGCAAGCCATGGTAAAAATTGAAGAAAACTAATACCTGCAGAACAGAAGACAGACAAGAGACAGGTAAGGAAATTTAACGGCACTGTCTACTGTAGTGGACAAGGCATGAAAGGTGAAAGCTTTGGGATAGGAACCAAGGATATGGAGAATGTGAGCATGTTAAGTCAGTAACAGTCAAGAGAAGAGACACATGGTGTCAAAGACAGGCAGAAAAGAAAGCGGGGAGTTGGATGAGCTCAAATAGCAAAAAGAGGGTATTGGGAATGTCTGGACAGGAACACTGATTTGAAGAATAGAAACAGATTGGGAAATTTCATAATATTGGGGTTTCTGTGTAATTTTTCATTACAGAAAACTATATATTTAGAGCAATAGGTTATGGTTAAGATAGAGAAACTATAAAGGAATTTTGAATCCTTAGCTGAGTACTTACTTTATTTCCCAGGTATGCCTCAGGTGCTGACCAGTAATAAGTATGTTTCAGTACTTTCACAGCCTCAGTGTTGTTAATACTGATTTGACGGGGTCCATCAAACTGACTTTGCTGAGGTTGCACGCTCCTTGCATTATACAGATCAGTAACTAGCCACCCAGTCATGTCTGATATCTCCAAGAAAAAATAATAATATTAATGAAGTCAGGCTTTGTGTCACTGAGAAAGCATTCAGCCCTTCCTAGATATTCAAACTAAGGGATCTAGAACACTTTCATTTGCCAAGTGTGACACACAATACATGTAACTATGCCACTTCAGAATAAGATAGTCTCCACCTCTGTATTAGGTAGGAGAAGAGAAAAAAAAAAAAAAAAGAAAAAAAAAAGAGTGTGAGTTTCATCCTTTCAACAGAAAGGAAAACATTATACCTATGCAATTCCCTGAGGCAGAAATACCAAACTTTAAAGGCTTTGAAGCTCATCAGCCCCATTTATAGATAGGGCTGAGCTGGAGGAAAGCAAAATCCACAGTCCCAGAACAGTAAGCAAGATGAGAGAACTTTGTTCTTCTCACTGAGAGAATCTTAAACAACTATCTCAAAATTTCAGTCAATTTGATGTGTTTTCCTCCCTTTTTATTGGCACACAACAGGAGACTAAAGTGTAACTAGCTCTGCAAAGATACATAAGGAATTTGGTGGGAAAATAGTGTCCCCAAAGCCCCCTAACTGAAGAACTGCCTATTCAAAAGACAGTGATATTGTAATCACTGCTTCCTAAGAAAGAGTATTGGGAATATTGCCAGAGGTCACTCTGGCCTCATCCAATAAGAACAAGGAAACAGGTTTGGGTTCATCGCTTCAGTATGAAAAAAACCTCTAATGGTCAGGAAAAAAAATGCATTTTTCCAGTGCATTACTGCAGCCTCCACCACCCAGTGTTTCTCATATTACTGCAAGACAGTGGGGCCAAAGCCTGCACTGGGACGACGTGCTGACGACCTCAGAACTGCTGAATGATACTGAAAATCCATTCCTCTGTCAGCACACACATACCAGAATTAGCAGTTAACTTTGGCATATGTCAAAGAGAAATACAGTACATTTCACAACTGCCTACGAAAGAATATTGGGTCATGGACAGAACACGTAAATACCTGACTGATGGGCCATGTAAGACTGTCACAGACATCAGAAACGCCAAAGCAGAAACACTCTGTGCAGCCCTGAGGATTTCTTTCTTGCAAATTGTAGAATCCTGGTTTACAGAGATCACAGTTTTCACCTTCTACATTTTCCTGTTAAAGGCATATAACATTTGGTTCACATCAGCATTATTATGGTAACAAATACATATGGGATTTCGGCATAACAACACTCAGAAGAAAACATATTTAAAGAAAACACATTTCAGCAGAGCAGGATTATTGAATAAGACTCACAGCTTAAAAGTGAACCTGATTGGAAAAATTCATCAGAATTTGCCAGTTCATCAAAATCTAAACACGTCCTGGCAAGGGCTCTATTGGAGTGAAATTTCAGCACATAGGCAGTTTTTGAAAAGTTTCTGCCAGCTTGCCAGTATACTTCTCTCATAGCTCAACTTTGTATTGGAGAAAAGTTCTCATGTTTACTGAATCCAGATGGATTCCCTTTCAGACACCTCACCAGATAGAATCCATAAAGTTCACCTTTAAGGCCAGGGTCTTGAAGCTTCAAGACAACAGTTCCTCAATCACCTTTTAATACTTACACCATGATCCTCCTTACTGCTGCCACCTCTTTCTGGAACAACAGCACATATACTTGTGCTGGCTGGCAGCACTTCCTCCCAATATGCTCTGGCTAAGATCCAGGAACTCCTACTCCAAAAGCAGAGGTGCTCCACTCCTTTAGCTACTTTCACTGCCTACTGCCCCTTTACCTCTTTACCTCTCTACCAGTTGGGTAATTCAGAGCATACCTGTTTCAATGCAGACTCTTATGGGGGTGAAAAAACCAAAATAACACACCCAATATTCTTTCTTGTAAAATTTGTACAGCCAATATGTGGTTACTTCTTAAAAAAGTTTATAGACAATTACTGCTGACAAACAAACCAGCAGCGATATTTGATAAATGCCCACAAAGCTGTGTAAATAGTAGATCTCCGTGGGCATTTCTACATAGTAAGATACAGAACATTTCCTACTGCCAGGGATGAGATTCTGATAACGTCCTAGGTTCGTATCAGGACAAAACCTGGACAGACATCACTCTCCAATCTCAACCTTTGGTTTCCAGTATGGGAAAATTCCACTACAAAGAGAACGTTACAGAGCACCCCACAAAGTTCCATCCATGATAAACATGGGTGAGGACACCAAGGCTGCAGGGCATACAAGTGAAGCATAACTGTCCTGCAGTTTTGGGGAGGCCTATATGAGCTCTGCATTGCCATACGGAATGCAAAGCCCGTGGACTAAATTCTGCTTTTAGAAGCAGTTACCAGGGTATCTTCACTTCAGTCAAAAGAACCACTTCATTTTTCAGATTTACATCAGATTTGCTCCCACGGAGCAAATTTCAGGCTTACCAGTGAGAAATCTGAGACTTCCAACTGTCTCTTCTTCTGGAACAGTGTTTGGCATCTCAAGTTTATGTAAGAACTCTCTAAGCAGGGAGGTTATGTGCTTTTGGAAGCAAAGCACAAGCTGGTTTTGCAAGGCATTTTAAAAATTTATGATACCCAGCTCTGACTCGAAGGCTGAGGATGGCCGCTTCTATTTGTTAATACCCAAACTGGGAAAAAAATCTCAAAGTGCCTCTTGAGGTAATGAGATTTTAAAATCTTGGATTTTTACGAAAACAGTATTTATATGCTCTTTTTTGCCTTTTTTATTTTTCAGTCTTCAGGATGCATTTGGATCACACATTTCACTGTCTCTGTAGATTAATACCCAGAAATTATTTATTTACTAATGAAAAATAAAAATCTTACCCATTGACCAGGCCTCAAGAGCTGTGTTACATGAAAGACCAAATATCATCAAATGCAGTGTATAAAAAAAGAAGAGCTTGCTCTACTGTCTTCACAGAGTCTGCAAAATCTTGAAAACCTGTCTCCTTCACTTGATATTTGGAGCACACAACTTTTTTCCATTCATCTCTTTAGGGTAGTCTGCTGACTGGTGATAGTCTCAGTGATCTGGCCTAAAAATTCTGTATGCCAGGCTCATACCCACAACAGCACTGGAAGGGGGCAGTTTCTTATCCAGTTTATACCAAAATTCTCACCAGTTAGCTGCACTGGCTGACACAGAGTTACCCTAGCTCAAAATCAGGCAAAAAGGGTTGTATCTGCTTTTTCATATTTAAGTTGGCTATTGGAGCCATTTCTTTCTTCCAGACTCTGGTTATTTACATATTTTGATATTTTGGATCAGATAGATAAAGCAAAGGGACTAAGAATTTTCAGAAAAATTGTCAAACAAATCCCATTTTTTTGGCTCCTGTTCACTATCATACTTGGCAAAAAAAAAACATAAACTACTAGCTAACATTTGGTTGAGAAAATTAAGTAACTTCTTTAAATATTAACACACAGCTTTGTAATAAAATTCAGCAGAATCTACAGCTGCAAGACATTTTAAGGGGGTTTGGATATTTACCAAAATATAAAAGGCTGCAAAACACTCTTTTTAAACAATTTTTATGGTTTATATTTTGCAATTGAATAATTAAACCATATTTCATTCATACATCTAGTGCAATTGTTCCAATAGTTCTTTCCAAATGATTGCTGTTTCCTCACACAAAGCAGATGCCTTAAAGACATGCAATTTTTACAAGAAATCAGTGACTTTGAAGAGAAATACCAGCTCATCCCTAAAACCAAACTCAGCTAGGCATATACTCATTCTTTCTGTGACTCCCTCACATTCACATGTAGAGTTTTTATTTAATTTTCATGTCAGCCTGGCTTATTATCACAGCAAATGTTGTAACAGTAACATACAGAACTACTGAACGTAATTTACCATATTTTTCAGTACAGAGAATAGTTATTAAGTTGTAGGTTGTCAGGTGTACAGTTACACCAGTTACTTCCTATAACAGAAGTGATGTCCCCAGTTAATGAAGTAATATCACTGTTAAAAAGGAGCTTACAAAACAATGCACAGATTCAATTTTAAACAAAAATGACAGGTTAGTACTCACTTTGCAAAGACAAGGTTCTGTGCATGGATCTTCATTAATGCTACCAATCAGACTGCAGTTACAACGCAGACAGTTTGGATAGCCCCGATACCCAAACGCACAACGATCACATTTTTCTCCTGTGTAACCTTCTTTGCATTGACACTGACCTGGCCAGGTCCCTTGATAAGCAAAAGCAGAGAGGAAAAAACAAACAAACAAACAAACAAAAAAAACAGAGCAGGCAATAAGTTGTTTTCAGGATGGCTCAGAGGGTGCAAATAATTTGGCATTCCTTTTTTTTATATTCCATGCAGATATTTGACATAAGGTCTGCACAGAAACTACAATAAATTTTGTGACAGCTCTAACAGCATTCACAAACAGCAGCATTAGATCTCAATCCCTCACATTGCTTTACATAGTAGGAGCCCACAATCCCCAGAGAAGAACATATTCAGGGACCTGACATACCTTAAAATCATAAAACTGTGTTATGCCCCACCTTCCCGAAGATCTACCATTGCTTTGAAGTGGTGCCTAACAGGCAGCCATTGAAAGGTAGGTAGCGTTCCCTCCGGCTTCGATGACTAAAAATACAACCAGATTTGAGGTTTAGGGAAAAGGTGTTTCCTGCCCCCTTACCACGCTGCAAGTCAGAATGGTGCTCATCTTTAACACAGTCAGAACTCAGAGAGCCAAACGGGTTGCAGTCACAGGGATAACAGGGGTGATCCTCATAAGGAGAAACCTAAAAAATAGAGGTTTTCTGTCAAATTCTCAAATAAGTAACTGGGAGAAACATGGTTACATCTGTTTCTTATCTTCAATCACCAAAACTAAAAGTAAAGAAGACTGGAAAAAGCTTATATGGGGCAATAGATCAAGGGACTAGTCTAATTTTAGCAAGCAGAAGGATCAAGGGATTGCAGCCTAGAAAAAACTTTAATGTAGGAACAAAACTTAGACTTCAATAGCACAAAGGTATAGTAACTGCTAATGGCTAGAAGCTGAAGCCTGACACATTCAGCATAAATAGACATTTTTTTAATGTAACAGTAATTAACCACTGTGATGGTTTGCCAAAGATAGGGAAATGTTAAAGACAAGAATGGATGCTTTCTGCAAAGATATTCTGGTTCAAAGAGGAAGGAAATGAAAGAAATCCTTGGCTCTGTGTTCAATGGAAGGGCACATTATCTATTAATGTAGACTCAGACTTCAAGATCTATATGTCTTTGAAATATAAGGTGATGCAATTCATATGGCAAGGACTTTATTTTTTTTTTCAGGGAAAATTTACCTTTGAGATGATTCAGCTGTAAAAAATGACCTCTAGATACACATTTAATGATTACAAGTTGATTGAAGACTTTTCTTCAATGCTTCTTACAGCAACCATCAGACAATTTCTGACTCCAATTTACCTCTTTGTATGAGCTGTGCCTGCTGCCTAGCCATATTCCTATGAATT
Source organism: Sclerurus mexicanus (assembly GCA_013396755.1). NCBI lineage: Eukaryota > Metazoa > Chordata > Aves > Passeriformes > Furnariidae > Sclerurus > Sclerurus mexicanus. The sequence goes on along the minus strand of VWZF01000628.1, from coordinate 915,775 downwards.
CACCCTTGCTCTCTGCACCAGTTTGTGCTGATTTGTAAGGTATGGGTTTTCCAAAATACATATGAACCTGCCAAAGCAAGACCTTGTGGAGCAGAAGTTCAGTTCAGTATATCTCATTAGACAGACACATCTAACATTGCAGGAACTTCATATGTTTAATTCCGTTAGCCACATCTTAACATATATCTTGTAGAGTTTAGGTCATTTTTCCAAAGACTGACATTTGTCAATAAATTGGAAAGTACACAGGCTCAGAGAGCACAAGTTCTACAATAATCATATCAAGAATACTTGTTGCAATATCTCACGAGCCAAAGAGTCTGATCTTAGAACCATGTAATGGGTTTTTTTAACACTGGTTGAAATGGGCTGATACGGGATGGTACACAATTATAGCACTTTTGATAACAGTGTAACTTTAATACTGGCACTTTTTATAGCTTTATCCATAGGAAAAATGGGTTTCCTATCAGAACATGTAAATTTCCACGCTAGGATGCCAAGCTTTATCTTCACTTATTCTTTTCTTCTCCAACAGCTTGACCTGCCCTCCCACACAGCTGGACAAGCATTTTTTTTTTCCTGAAAGTTTTGCTGTTATGTGACCTACAAAAAAAACCCTCTACAGTTCTTAGCTATTATGTAATTGAAAAAAATATACATATATTAATTACAATCAGCTGAAATACACATGATGATACTATGTTGTAATTCACCAAAACATTAGAATTCCTAATTCCTAAATCTTACTTTGTGTGGTCTAAAATATCCATCAGCACACATTTCACAGTTGATCCCAGTAGTATGCTGAGTACAATTTAAACACACGCCACCTCCTATATACTGGCCATGAATATCCATGCTCCTTTTCTGATCTGCAATACTCTGATTGTAATAACAATCTTCTGCTTTGTTATGACAGTTGCACTCTGAAAGGAAATGGAAAAGAAATCAATTTTATTTTTATTTACATTGTGTAACAGTTCCTGTAACACTGACATTTTTCAGAGTGGCACAAGTAAGTAAAAGAGCCTATTAATTCATCTCAAAACTGCTTTTTCCCTTTAACAAGGCTATATGCTTCAACAGTCTTAATACACTGTATTAATGTACATTCAATGCACATTTCAAAACCAGTGTCACTACTTCAATAGTACCATTTTTAACAGTATTCTGTAGATCCCACTAAGACATTCGTCTCAGGACTGAGGTCGACAGTAATGTGTGCAATTAGTAATAAGTGTTCCCTCATTTTCTGTCCTCTGTATTACAGAAGAAAATCTGCATAATTATTCTCTTATTTGTGTTATAGACAAAAGTCTGACAAGCCAACAATGCCAGTACACAACTATAAATTTGTTTTAGGTTAGAGGATATTTCAGTCCAAACTGTCATAAACATCTACTTTCCAAAGAACAACAATTGACAGTAAGACTTGTGCAAATACTTCAACTAAAGACTACTTTTCCAACCACAACTTTAAATTTTATCTAACAGGTTCTTAACTGCCTACAGTTTGTGCTACGCATTAGCAATGTGAAGAGAGAAAATGCATGAACTAGCCCTAGCAGCACATTCAGCCATACTCACACAGCTTAAGTCCATCTATCAGACAATTTGAAATGTAATCCGTCAATAGGGAGCTTCTTTCAAAACCTTTGTTATCACAACAAAGTTGTTCTTCTGACAAAATTTATGATCAGTGAAAGAAATTTGCATTTCAAGTAGCTAACAAAATGATTGATGCAAATCTGCTAGTTTCTACAGGAGTACAATAAATCCACAAGTTCCTTTGAAAAAGAGACTCTGAAAGCTGCACTACATGAAAACTTCACTAGCCAGGGAGTCATATTGGACAGATTATTTAAAACCAATTTAACATTTATGATTAGAAGTAGATTCTCTACCTTTGAACAATCCTATGAAAAAAAGTAATAGTTTGTGGATTTTTTTCTTGGGAACTAGCATAGATCTGTATGAAAGCAACCTCAAACAAGAAAATAATAAGACTTCATGAAACTACCTAAATGTCTGTGCATACTTACTCTCACATTTGTTCCCTGCAGAAAGGGTTCCTGGTCTCCATGGTTTCTGGTGGTAGCCTGGACAGCACTTGTTACAGCTCTCTCCACATGTGTTGTGTTCACACTGGCACTGCAATTTCTAAGAATAAAAAATTCACTTCTTTGAAATATTTTTTAATGGATAACTTAATTAATGTTGTCAAAAGTCTGCCCAGTATCAGCCTTACTCCAAAAAATGGCAAGACCCACACACACCCTACAATTAGCATTAAATTGTTCAGCCATCCCTGTCTAGAACAGAAGGGGCAAATCTCCTGTGTTGCAAAAGAGGCAATTTCTTGTGCCCCTTGAATGATTTGAATTCAATAACAAAGAAATAGAGTTTACTTCAAGAAAGTTACGCTACCAGAGACCCAAATATGCTTGCTCAGAAGAGGAAGAAAAATGTATTCCATAATTTGTATGCACCATATCATAAGATCTATTTTAGCTTCCTCTTTCTCATTCTCCTTAGGCAAATTTTAACTTTAATTAGAAAAGCTGTTTTTCGAAAATACTGAGATTAAAGAATACCTTTGTGATTTCATCCAGAGGGCAGCTTCGAGCATGGCCATAACAAATACACATGCCACCAACAGAGATGTCCTTTATTGAGTAGTAGTACTACAAAAAACAAAGTTGAAAAAGGGATGAATAAAAGACATTTACATGAGTGTACATACATTTCCCTGCCCTATTCTACAAAATAAAATACCAGCACTCAATTACACAGTGACTTGAAAAATAAAATATATTCTTGAAAGTATTTTCTCTTTGGGGAAACCATCCATTTTTGCTTTATTTATTTTTCCCATGTTTTTCCTCACTGATGCGAAAAAATAACTGACTTTTAATTTATAAGTAAGTACAAAAAACTTCTTACCTTCAGGAAAGACCACCAAATGTGACCTCTGCCAAAATTTACTTGTAAAAAAGTTCCTTTTTTCACCCTTTAAGAAGCCATAAAGCATAAAAAATTGCCATATTTTAATGTCAGTCTGGGGACTAAGTATGCTTCCTTAAAATGAGAACTCTGCCCTCACTTAAAACCACTTTGCATACTCACTTCCAGAGCAGTTCTTTGTTACTACTGTGTAGCCAGTGAAATATTCTATCCAAACTCTTAGTTTAAAAATTGGTGATACAGCAGAATACTATCCATTAATATTGCCAGGTGGTGAGCAAAAGCAAAACACATACGGAAAGGATTTAATTTTCAAGGCAAAGAAGAGGCAGGAAATGACCATCTGGGTTCAGTTACAGCTGCAGTATCAACATGGTTGGCCTGTTTGTGTCCTGGGAAGTATGTACTACAGGAGAATGAAAAAGAAACTCTTTCTGAGGATATTTCTAAGGGAAGAGTTCAAGACTCTCAGACCTAACAACCCTGAAGTCATTTGGTTCAGGAAGAGGAGGAGGTGGCCCTGGGTGGTCAGACATGCTGACTCTTGAACTGTTATTTCTTTGAAGGATCTTGGAGCTGGAACAAACTAGCCCCTTTGATTTCATACTTTTTTTTCATGTTTTTTTAATTTCTTATTATGTTCAGTATTTTAGGAGTTTTTTAATGTTATGCTCAAACTACAAAAATCATTCAGGGACTTATCATGAACACTAAGTCCTTAACTACAGAGACAGAGGTTGAGACTGAGAAAAGGAAGAGGACAAAAGCAGAATTGTATTTCTCACTGCATTCCCTCCTTCATCTCCTTTGTCTTATTTTCTCACAGTGTATGGGTCACAGCAGCTGTGTGCAGCTTGAAGTTGAACAAGAAACCAATGTTAATCAAATGCTGCAGGCAGAAATAAATAAATAGAATACAGAAATAAAGGTGCTGTTGAACACTCAGAAAAGTTCTGCATTGGCCTTTTTTAAGACTATATACAAGAAACTAAACATAATAGGTATCAACTGGGTGCAAAGTCTTCAAAAACAATAAAAACACCATTCAGAAAGCTGGAAGTGATTAACTTTTTTTGCAGGGTGAGACACAAGGTGACACGTCAGGATTTGGGAACCCTGGCCAATAAAACCTGGGTGTTCTGGAAATGAAACGGCATAGCTTAACATGCAACACTGCACTAAGCCTGGCACTGCACAACTGTGTGTGTTACAAAAGCAATGGGAATGCTTGTCCTCAATATTCTTGTTTCCCAACTGCATGCTTGTATGCTTCCATGTCAAGCCTTTCTTTTTGGGGGTGTATTTCTTGATATTCCAATACTATCAATAGAACTGAGTATCAAGCAGCCTGCTCCACAGGACCACCTCACCTGGTCAGGCTGTGGATTTCCCTACTGCCAGCAAGGCACAATTGAAGCAGCTGTCCAATACTCTGCTCATGCAGTCTTCATGCTAGCAATTCCCACAGGAGTCAGAACATAAAGAACATTTAGATTTTACACTGTAAAATGCTGCAGCTGAATGGGCACCTCCAGGACCAAGGTAAGAGTGGGGCTGCCTCGAAAGCACCCACCAAACCCTGACCAAATCAAAGTTTCTTTCTCCCGTCTGTACTCAGCTATCCAGACAGCACAAGGATTGCCTGTGTTAGAGAAGCCACAAACTGCAAGAGTCCTGTTGCTGCACAAGGAAGCATTGCCTGGAGATATTATTCAAGGCAAAGAGTTGGAAAGGAAGGGATAGAGGAAACATGTCTCAGGTTCTTCTGTCTTCATCAGATAGCCTACTTTATATAAAAACTTAGAGCCTATGATGTCCTAACCTATGAATTTTGGGCAAATTAAAATTGTCAAAATGGCAAGGTACAAAGCAGAAATACTACAGAGCTGTTACTCAGGGTAGATGCTGTCATTAGGGTTCCAATACTGAACTTATGTGAGAGCATGAAGAAGTCAGCCTAAGTGCTTGGGGCCTCAGTTTCCTCAGTTTTTATATTGGATGTGGAAATATGAGCTAATACTCTCAGGATTCTCTCCAAGTGTTTTACATTATTATTAATTCATGGGCTTTGAAACAAAGATGAAGAAAATTCTTACAAGACACGAAAATTCACAATAGCAAGGTTTTCAAACACTTATTTTTATAAACCACAGCACTGGGTCCCAAAATTCTTGCTACACCAGAAAAGGTACTACATTTGCATCATAAGCAACCTCAAGTGACATTTCCATAAGCCAAACCATGTTTTTTTATTTTGATGATAAAGCATTATAAGCACTGCTCCTAGCATAAATAATCTGCAGAAATGAATGAAACAAAAAGAAAACAAATAAAAACAATCTCTAAAAAGCTTTTTCTCTAAGTTGTTTACGACAAGGTATTGTTGTTAATGCGGTCAAAAGGAAGGCAAGAATTATTTAACAACCTTTCAAAACAACTCTGTGAATGGAAAGGACTAAGAAATGCCTCCTTCCCAGAGCAGAATAGTCTCTCCCATCAAGCTATGCTGAATATACTTTATGAACAATCAACTTACCCTTCTGGTAACAATGGGGTCTAGTTCTTTAGGATCATTATGGCTGAGAGTCATGAGGTCAGCATTCAGAGTTCTAATACGCTGCAGTCGTAGGCGAATGTATCGTGCAGAAGTAAATTCCAAAAGCTTCTGTGAAGGATCATCAGCGCTAGGCCTACCATTGATCAGTGATGTGTGAATCTAGAAAGAAAGACTGGCTTAATCATAAATATAACTGTGATTTGTTTGGAACAACATCAACCTGAGAACCAAAACCACAAAACCTGAGCTTGTTTCCCAACAACTCATGATGGTGACATGTTAAAATACACGAAACTTGTTTTATTTCCCCATTGTCTATCTGCAGGTAAAATTCCTGCTTCCTGACTCACACATTTCTGAAACCACCATCAGCTCATTATAGTCCCAAGACTTTTGTGAAGACAGCTCAAAGAGAAGAACAATGACAAGGATAGTCCCTAGTTTCTGCAGTCTTCTTTCCTCCCCCTTATTGAGATGGAACATGTAACCCTGGCCATAGGCACAGTTTTGTCCTTACAGATTTCTTCTCCGCATATAGAAAAGATCTTGCAAAACACAGTATGGCATACATTCTCAATCTGGGGTCATTAATCCTACACCTACCAGTGACAGGGCTGCCCAGTCAGCAAGGAGTATTCAGTGACAAGGGAATGCAGTGGGAAGCCACAACATAGACGGCATTTGAAAGCCAGGGACTGCCACCACAAGCCCACTTATCCAGCCTCCATCTTTCTTGCATAATTCCAATCGGCCCCACTAAGATGACTTTTGGTACCAAGCTGCACACCTTATAGTGCGCTTCCTTCCTTCCTTCCAGAATAACTTAGGAATGCACGAGACTGTATGGTCTCATAAGACCATACAGTTCCTGCTCCATTTTATGGAAGAAAATGAAAAACAAGACCCCACAGATAACTTTTAAACAGTTCATCTGGCGTCCATAAAAAATGGGCTTGTCAGCTGCATTTTAGAGTGCATTTAGATTTTTTTATTATTACTTTTTAAAAATCTTAATTTTGTAGTGGAGCGAGGGGCATCCTACAGAGTAACTGTGTTACTCCAAAGACATACAAATGCAGACTTGCAATGGAGGTCACACTCCCAAAACTATAATTTTACCATTTATTAGTTACCACCATTCCTTCTTAATATTCTAACACACTGTGTTAAAAGAATTCCAGTTTTCTGATAGCCCATCCATTTTCCAACTGCAGAATAAGTTCTGAAAACCAAAACCTTTTCCAGGTCTGAACCTGCAAATGAACACCACTTTATATATAGTATTCAGCTCTCACATAAACAGGAGAATTCTTCTACCCCATCTCCTATGCCAAAGCAGGATTTACTAGATATTTTTTGACCAATCTGTTCTTGAACACCACTGTTGGTGCTGGCTCTACAATCCTCCGAGGCAATCTATTCCAGCCTTTTCTGACTTTATTGTTAGAAATGTTCTTAATCTCTAACTCACGTATCCCTTGTTGCAATTTCAGACCTCTTCTTGCATCCTGTCACAGACACACAGAGATTTTTCCTCCTTGTACCCAAGTTTTATGCAACTGAAGACTGAACATGCACACCACATATCAGCCTGCTCTCTTTGGGCAAATTGGTTGCGATGTCCTCATTCAGAAGGCATGTTTTCTGCTGGGCATTACAAGGCAGAATTGTTGGACAAATATTCAAATATCACTGCACTGCTTCTACTGAAAAATTTAACATATATATACTTAACTATAGATGAACTCAACTTTAGCATGGGGCACCACATCCAACTCTCATTTACCCTTTGCTACAGAGTTAGAATTTGCTGGGCTTGCTGCAATCCTTTGATTTTCACGATAAAGACAAGAGGACCCAATCACGGCATTGGAAGTTCTAGCACACTACTTTTTATCACTTAGACAGCAGAAATTTAAAGATCCAGAAAAGCCTGCTACAACCAACTGGCCTTACCTCCCATATGTCACATGTCATTTCATTTTACATAGTCTCTCCTGCCTGTATCTCCAATTCTCTGGTAATATATACACTCTCACTACTCATGTGTAGTGCTTTCAAGTGATGAAACATAAAACATTATTCATATTTAACTCTAAAGTTATCTGCTGGCTTGAACAGTAGAAATTCTGTAATAATACACTATAATTTTCATAGATACAGTAGAGGAATCTTTCCAAGCAGGATAAGGAAGAAACAGTAGAGACAGTGATTAAGACACTAATGAAGAAATATAATGGTTCTCCTTGCACACTGATAAATTTGTCTAATATACTGCTTATGTAAGCTTATACATACTGATATGTTTGTATTATATATTTTTGGCTTACCCATACTCCATAATTCAGGACCATTTTCAAACAATTGCATTTTAAGCCTTGTAATTCATCACAAGCCCTAAATTCATCATGTAAATTTCCGGAAGCAAATCTTCAAGCAGTATAAATCAGGCAAACAAAAGAATTTACAGTTGAGCAGCTATACCTCTTCAAATCTAGCAGCCAAACTGGCACAGCATCTGATTTGCTAAAAAATGTTATTATTGACATTCACATTTAGATAGGTAGTCTTTTTACCCAAACAGTTATTTCACACCGAGACACTCCAAGCTGTCTGCAGAACATTAGGATGCTAGTAAGTGCTGGATACAAGGTAGGTGCCTATAGAGATCAGCTGGCCTGCAGAATTTCATACAGGGCCATTCTTAGGTTTAATGGATTGGCCAGAACCAATTACAAAGCACTAAATATATGTATTTTCAAAAGGGTGCCAAAGGTGCAGCTTGGGAGATATTCTGTGCAAGGAATATTCCTGTCTGACAGACATTCCAGTTATGAAGGAGCAGCCTGCCCCTTGTGAATGACAGCTTTTATGCACGTGTGTTTATCACAGTTGCATTGATGGACTGAAGCCAATTGGTGGAGATTCAAGAAGGCCAAGTGCTGGGCTGTGCACTTGGGTCACACCAAACCCATGCAGCATTATGGGCTGGGGGTAGAACAGCTGGAAAGTCTTCCATCAGAAATGGCCCTGGGGGTGTTGGTTGACAGCTGGCTGAACATGAGCCAGCAGTGTGCCCAGGTGGCCAAAAAGGCCAATGACATCCTGGCCTGTTACAGAAATACTGTGACCAGCAGGAAAGAGAACGTCCCCTTGAACTCAGCACTGGTGAGGCTGCTCCTCAAATCCCGTGACCAGTTCTGGGCCCCCTCACTGCAAGAAAAGCACTGAAGTGCTGAAGGTTGTCCAAAGAAGGACAATGAAGCTGGTGAAGGGTCTGGAGCACAAGTCTCATGAGGAGCAGCTGAGGAAGCTGGGGTTGTTTGGCCAGGAGAAAAGGAGGCTCAGGGGGGACCTTATCGCTCTCTACAACTACCTGCAAGGAGCTTGTAGCCAGGTCTCTTCTCCCTGGTAACAAGCCATAGAACAAGACGAAATGGCATCAAGTTGTGCCAAGGGAGTTTCAGTTTGGAAATTAGGAAAATTTTTTTCCAAGGAAAGGGTTGTCAAACACTGGAACAGGCTGCCCTGGGAAGCGGTGGAGTCACCATCCTGGAGGCATCAAAAAGATATGTAGATGTGTCACTTAAGAACATGGTTTAGTGGTGAACTTAGCAGTGCTGGGTTAATGGTTGGACTTGATGACCTTAAAAGTCTTTTCCAATCTAAATGATTCTATGATTTTAGGTAGTACACTGAAATTTAATGCTGTCAATTTTTATGTTCTTAATTTTTTCCGCTACTGCACTTAAAAAAAAAAAAAAAAAGGCACTACTCTGAATAGTGGGACCCAATTAATTATGTGTACCATGAGGAAAAATGAATGAGAAAAAATGTCACTAAATTAAATCTCTGGCATCCCTGGAGCTGGAGTTGTATGCCCTATTAAATGTAAAGTACAAGAGGCACTGTTTGTACAGAGTCAACCCAAAGGTTTTCTGGTTAATTATGTAGAGAGACAGGTTAAGTTTCTTTGTTCCATCTGATCTGTTGGGCATATGTTTACATGACTGCAATAAACATTTGATTAAAGTGAATGGGACTTGATGTTATTGAATTTCATTGGTTTTTCTTGCTAATAATATTTTGTGAATGTTTGACACACTTTAGCCCTTAGCTGCATACACTCCAATCTTTCTTCATTCAAGAAATAAAAACCTATTGATTTCTATTAAGCTAAGAGTTACTAGCATTCTCCATGGGATAACACCACATTTATTATCATGGTCATACATTGCAGCATTCACAATAGAATAGCCGCTGCTTTTAATGTATCATTTCATTATGTGGCTGCCTCTATATAATAAATTACACAAGTACCATGAATACAGTTTGTTAAAAGAAAGAACAATCAACAGCAAGGCTGCACAACTCGTAGCCCTTTTAATTATGCTACATCCCTGAAACAATGCCAAGACTTGTTTAGGAGATCCAGCTGTGCTGAGCACTTCAGCAGTGTTTGCAGCTTTATCTCACACAACCAGGTGTTCGTAACACAGGAGTTTTCTCTACTAAATGGAAAACCTGGCAGAGCATAAAGCCTCTGTTATAGTCTTTTGGGATAAAGTAACTAATAATTCACAGCTAATAGCTACCATCAAAATATGTGGAAAGAGAGAACAAAGCATTTAGTAATGGGAATATGCAGAGACAAAGATATGTTTCATCCCAACATGTAAAAGTTCGCTTTACTGGTACTGGTATAAGGATAACATCATTAAAGAAGAATAGTAAATCATCTCGTAGTGCTGAGGGCAACTGCAATTAAGAAGTTTTAGAATTGCTATCAGCCCATGTTCTTAATCACAAAATACAAGTACAAAACCAAACATACCTCTCCATGTTCCAGGGGAACTAGTCTGGAGTAATAGGAGGTACAGATCACTTCATCATCTCTCTTGTAAGTCGGTGGTCCAATTCTTGGTGTAATATTATAACGAGTTAAACATTCAGTATCACTAATTGCATAGTACTGCCACGGTCTGAACTCTGTGCCATCTATGGAGCGTTCCAAAATCCAGTTTCCAGGTCGTGGAGCATTAGCAGCTTTGATGATGACATATGCAACTTGAAAGACCTGAAAAAAATGCAAGAAGAAGATTTTAATACTTCATTATGTTGTAAAAGATCACTAGAAGCGAATTGGGTAGCAAATTAAAATTTTTAAAGCAATGTATATTTTGCCTGGGGAGAGTTTAAAATTTGGTACAGTAACTCTGGATAAATTTTTTGCACAAACTTCTGACAAGGGGTCTATCTAATTGCATTCAGGGCATCAGACTGTGCTGATGTAACAGCTGAAATCTATATCTACAATGTATATTTCAGGATTAGTTGGGTGTAACATTTGTTCTGTGAGAAATGTGCTATTTAGCTTTTCTGAACCACTGAGGGTTTCAAAGAACTGGGTTTTGGTTGGGTTTTTTGGTTTGTCTGTTTTTTTGTTTGGAGTTGGTTGGGGTTTTTTTTTAAATAGATGCAGCCTAAAAACCCTCTTTCTTTCAGTTTTTAGCTGGGAACTTAATCCTCTCTGCAATAGTATTTCTGGCAAGCTTTTTACACCCTGTGTATTCCATTTTCATTCTGTGTTAAGTATTTCAGCAGAAGGCTACTTACAGACACTGCTAAAAATACTAAGAGACAAATAAAGTGAATATGACAAAAACAAGCTCAATAAAATAGCTAATATTCTTAAATAAGGTTAAGATGTGTATGAGCTATACAGGTATCTTGACTATTTTTTTAACAACCCTGCATCCACAATGAAATCCCCATCCACAAAACAGCACCGCTCATCACTTCTGTGAGCAGGCAGGGCAGTAACAAAGTTCATATCACCTTTTAAATTATTTTGTTATGGCAGCTAGATAATGTGCACCGGCCCTCAACTAGCTACAGCATTAGACACATACTGAAGTGCACTTATTGCCAGGCTACTATCTTCTTCCTTACCCAATACCTACTACATCATCTCACTTTAAAAGGCTGCATTCGCAAATTCTTAAGACTTCTATACAGGAGTTTAATGTTTCATATACACTAGAGTACCAAGTCCCATTTAGATGAAAGAAAAACTCTGTATTATTCTATCATCTCAGAGGAATGTATTCCCACTTGAGCAGACTGCCTGGTCAGCTGCTATTATCATCATAATTCCTGTCTGCATGTGCAGTATTAAAACTATGGTGAGCTCCAATTTGACTGCAATCAGTTCTTTCATACATTATAAATTTAAATTTTTAGGGTTTTTTTTTTTTTTTGCAACACACATTAAAGCTAAAGCAAGAATAGTACTTGCCACATAAAAGTAGGTTTTGATTTTGTCAAATGGGGAAATAAACTCACAAAGATAAAACAGTAACCACATTGTGCATGCAACCAGGAAACTACTTTTGAAACAAGACATTCTTAAGTGAACAGAACTTTGATTAGGAGGTCTTACACACATAACAAAGAAAAAAATTTGGTGATATTTATCTTCAAATGACTTCCTAGATTTAACACCTTAAAAAAAGTAAAACCATCTCAATTTCTTATCAAAATCAGATGGAACTTAAAACATGACATTCACTTGGGCTGATTTTCTTTACGGGGACTTCCCTTTTATCTTTTGAGACATCAAGCAGATAAACAGAACATTTCCAGTTGTTTCAATAAAAATGAAAATTTATACAAACTGAGGATTTTGCCTATTATGAAATTTCAGCAATGCAAGCAGAAGCAAACAAAAGAAGAGGGCAATTCACTGTTTAGTCAGCCTTACGGTCTTAGAAATAAAAATTCTCTGGAGTCTGTGAATCGTCTCTTGTTCAGCAAAATCTCAACATTTGATTAAAATTAACTGAATATAAAGAATTATAATCCAGCTTCCACAAAGAGAAGAGCCCCTTTTAAATAAAATTTACATCATGCCAACACAATCTCAGACTGGGTTGTGTGGGGGAAGGCAAAGGCAAAAATACATTCTTTTAAAGGAAAAAGGAACATAACTTGGGCAGACTTCAAATCAAGCAACTATATTCCCTACATACAACCTGCATTTCATTGATTCAGTCAGCAGTAGTCAAGTTATACACCTGTTTCACACTCAGTTGTGCACAAGCAGAATCTGATGTGTCATTATTATGGTACCCTGAAGACGTTTGTGTGTGACAGAAGTCACTTGTATGGCTATTTTCTCCATCACAGATCAGAACTTCAGAAGACTTCAGAGAAATTTTATTGACTGAGCTTAGGAACAGCTATGCACTTCCAAGTTCCTTTGAAGTCAATAATCTTTCTCAAATGCATGAAAGATAAAGACTGGAACCCAAATATTTTTCCAATACCATGGGGGAAAATTTTTCTCAAAAACTCTTATGTCTTTATTTATTTTTCCTCTCCCCTTGCTGTCAGTAACTAAACTGCTTCCCTACTTATTACACAGTTGGCTGAACAACAAATGATCTACTTTTGATTACAATGAGATTTTTCAAGACCCATTATAATCTGCAGCTGATGTGGCTAGTTTTAAATCCAGTTCCAACTAGTAACAATGAGCTATCCTTCATCACAAACTAACTGTAGCCACTGTTGCAGAAGTAAAAAATTCACAAGGGTATGCAAGTTAAATTTACTTTAAACATCAAGTTTCTTGGTGAAGGGGGAAATGAAGGGAAAAGTCAGTTAAAAATTATCATTTTCACAGCAAGTGTGCACAAATTAATAAATTAAATCTTTTCAAGTCAATGTTTTTCCAGAAGAGTTGCAGCCATGGTTGGTACCCAAGACATCTAGGGATTGATTTTTTCCACACGTGTACAGTTCACAAACAGCTGAAAGGCAGATATTTAACAGTATAAACCCTAAAGAAGTGAAAAAAAAAAATCAGTGAATGGTTCTATAAACATTTAAGTATGTGCAGTGCAGAAAACCATTGCCTTCTTTTGCTGTTGGATCTTCTCAACTCTCTTCCCTTTACACACATAGTTCATTGGTATCCAAAAATTCTTTACAGCCAAATTCACAGGATAGTGAATACCAGCAACATCAGAAAAATTTGTCAGTCCCTGAACTAATATAGGTTAAATAAAGAAACTAAGGATTTTGTATAAACGCTCTTGGACTCAGGAAGTCACAAGACAACCTATCAGTAGGAGTTATATTCTCAGGGATTATGTTTCCAAGTAAGGGAATGAAACTGAAGGAAAGGATCAAGGTGATTCCAGTCTTTGCAGATAAAGATGTTTTAAGAAATGTCAGCAGGTAGGAGTTTTGCAGACTCCATATGCCACAACCTCTGCAACCCAAAATGGACCTCAATCAAGAATTTCATTGGCAAATTGGTTTTCCACCATCCTTTGAGCACTTCATCACAGAATTTTACTTTTATAAATTCTTCAGGTTTGAACATCACCAAAGACGGTTTCTTAACACTCTCCACATCCATTCAGTGCCCACCAGCCAGCCATGTGATAAACCTGAGCTGTGTGGCACAAGAGCTAATGATTTATACAATTTAATTTGACTGTATAACTTTCCCAGAACTAATTTCCTTATTGAACTACAAGGGTAAAAAGGGCAAGTCAAAGCAAGTTAACAATTCCCAAGCAGCCATAGATTAAAAGTGTCATTTTACAGGCATTTCAATCCCAGCTGTAAAGATCAGCCAAATAAACTTGTTCTAAAGAACCTCTTCTTTGTAGTAGCTGAATTTACAGCAGTGGCGACACAGCAGATGCTAGCCACAAATCCACATATCCAAGGACATGGTCACTGCCCTAAAACCCACACAGACACATGCCCTGGCAAGCACAGTTTTCCTGGTAGTCTTTGTGGATAAAGACTCCAAGTTACACTTTTCAATATACTCGAATCAAGAAAAAAACAGAAGATTCTGTCTTTGTGTATCTATGAGTATTTGAGCCTAAGGCTCCAAAGGTGAAAAGTTAAAGGGAAAAATTAGTCCCAACACATTTTTTTTTTCTAAATTTCAGAAATATTTAACTAAAGAGCAGAGCTATGAACTTCTACCTCAAATCTACACCCTAATTCAAATCCATCTTATCTTGAAAAAACCTGAAAGGAGCACATGATTTTAGAACCTCAGGATTATCTTCAGTGTCATATTGCATATCACTGAAATCACAGTGACATTAGGTAAACCATATAATGCAAAAAAACTGCAAGATGCACAAGCCTGGAGGACTGCAAGGCTCGGTAGATTGGTTCCTCTGAGTTCTATAAATTCAGCTAAAACTTTCCTTCAGGATGAGAGCAAAAAGGGAACCAAAAAAACAGCTATGTTTTTCAAGCAGTATGACCATTGCTATAGTGAAAATGTTTATTAAAAATAACACCACATTTTAAATGAAACTGCAAAATCTATTCTGTTCAATGCTGTTAACACATATAAACCTGGTTATAAGAAAAGCACCTTTTCCTCAGATTTCGTGTTGCTGTCCAAAAAAAGTCTAAAATTAACTTGTGCAAACTCTCAAAGAGTAAAAGACTACATAAAGGGATATTCTAAGTATCAGCTTATATTGTTCATAAAAATGTCTTTTTTAAGGGATAAAGATGGCCTAGTAATTGTTTCCAACATTTTCCTGTGTTCTGTGATGTTAAAAGCACAAAATATAATAAATCAAGCAGAATTTCTAGCCTTATTAATTATACTCTCTTTGAGATTGCGATTCATTATATGCAACCATTGTTAAGGAGTAGAAGAAAAATTCATTTTATTTAATAATTTCCTTGGAAGAATGTACAGATGCACACCCTGACTCTTGCATCACCAGTTTTACAAAGCCACAAAAGGCTTTCAGGGAAGCTTGTCACATACAATAAATTAGCATTAATCCAGTGAAATCAACAGAATAATATCTTTTTACATCAGCAAACAATGCATCTCTACAGCAATCTATTCTTGCCAGTTCATTTCAAGATGAAAGCTCTGTACAAACTATACGCTCCTTTTTACTTTCTAATAGCAGAAACTACAAATTATTCTTACATCAGCCTCTGAATGGTAATCCAGGACTCAATATATTCACGAGCTACAATTTATTCAGAAGTGGAGCTGTTTTCTCAACTCGATACTATGGGTCTTCCAAGAAGAACTGGTGTTGCTTTACAATTCAAGAACTTTGTGATACACAAACGTCTGCCTTTCTGCTACACCAAATACACAGAGTACTTTTAAATACCTTTAAAAGTCTGAAGGATGGTCATAAAGCTGAGGTAAGTAGTCTTCATTTAATGGTGTCACAGATTAGTATTTTACAGCTGGCCCAATCACACCACTTAAATATATAACAGTCAGCATTTATTAAAATTGTAATTTCATAATGTAACCGTTCAGGGGAGTCAAACTCAGGCAAAAATTCTGTTTCTATCAAAAACTGCTGCTGTGCATTTTGTTTCTGTAGAACTGGCAATGTAGGAAACACGAGATTATAAATCAAATCTTAGTGTCTTGTATATCAATACTACACCTCATTGCTAAACTACTCTTTCTCCACTTCTGGATCATTGCCATACATTTAATGGAAAGAGGGAGGGGTGTGGAGTGTGTGGGAAGGAAAGACGATCATACATCTGGATCCTGGAAAGACTGAAAGGCACACTAGAATAAATGTACCTAGTTGTTATGATGCATGTGAGCTAAAGAATCATGACGTAAGCCCTAACTACCCGTATAAAATGCTTAGCATTAGTTATAAATAGCACAGATTCTGCAAAGGAGGAAGATCAAAACAGCAATTTCAATATTGATTTTATTAGCCAGCTCTCTTCTCTTAATAAGATTCCATCAAATTGCTCTTCAGTCCAGCTGTTTTTAGACTAAATAAACTAAGTACAAGGTAGATTATCAGCTGAAGGAATATCCTCTATTCCCTTCAACTTTGAGTCAAGGGATGAGTACAGTCATAGAAATTCACACAGGGTAAACTGGAGTGAAGTTAGTTTTCCCCAGCTAAGAGAATCTTCCCCATACTTGGCAGCCAAGGCTATGTTTCAGCACTCACCAACTCAACTGCTTGGATTAAATCTCTAAACTGTACATAGGTAACAATCCCAAGAAACAATCAAATCCTCTTTGTGCTAGAACTTCTGACTACAAAAAAATCCCCATGAATATGACCAGATGGTCACTTTTCACATCACAAAGGAGTATGAATACATGCTATACTCTGGCAAGGAAAGTTGAAGAACTTTTTTTACTTTCATTTGCTACTTGACAGATTTAATGCACAAAGCTTGAAATGTAAAAAAAAAAAAAAAAATCAAAATACCAGTGCTAAAGTTATACTGCAACATAAATAGTTACAGGCACTGACTTTCAGGAATATTTTTAAAGGTCCTAGAAGAGTATTTTAACTCATTCTCAAGCTAATGTATGAAGTAAACAATTACTGAAATCACTAAGGTCCTTCATATGCTTTTCTTTTATGTTTTCTTTACTTGTGCTGACTCGCTTAAAGTAAGCACACCAAGTCAGCTCTAATAACTCATTGACTTCAAGCAATCTCTATTAACCAAATCCTTTCTCACAGAGCAGTAATTTACATTCAGTTTGCATAGCCCTAGATGCCTTCTCTCTCTTAAAGTCTCTAAGGAAAACATAGAAGAAAGGCCCCTTAGGGGAAACTTTTCAAATCGAATTAGTGAAACTGAGCGTGGGTCAGGAGAGGAAAGATATGTATGTGGTGAAACATCAACAGCACGAAGACTGCAGAATAAAAGACTGAGAGGGCAGCCCAGCTGGTCTCTTTCCAAAGTGAAATTGTTCTAGGAGAATAAAAACTAAGGCATTCCTTTTGTCTTCATTTTTCCTTCCTGTTTGTCCATTGACAAACCAAACACAAAGTTAACTGATCAAACAACAAGAAAGTCCTATCCAAACCTTCTGTCACCAACAAAAGACACCCTGTGATTATTTTCCTAACAGTTCTGCTTTCTAATTAAAGAGCAAACTAGGCATTGCTTAACCTATGCTTCATTTGAAAACATCAAAGTTAAACCTTCTGTTTTAATCTTTAAAACAACTTTCAAGCTGGGCCTAGAGATCTTGCAAAAGCTTCTTACCAACTGTACACTTCAAGTATGCATGTCTTATTAAGTAACAAAGGTTCTTTCAGAGTTTGGAAGCATCCCTGTATTAATAATGAACTACTGAGCTGATTTTCAGACAACTTAGATAGGCCAGTGCATAGATCTGTTCAAAGCAAAACAAGAAAAAGCGAAGAAAAAAACATTTTCTTCAGCAATTAGTTTGTCTTTTCTTGGAGCAGGGCAAGAGACTTCTGTTCTTCCCTGTCTAACAGGCAAACTAATAAATTAGCAAATGCTCTGTACAGTTGCATGACCTCCTATCTAAGAATGTTGAGTCCCTCCAGGTTTGGCCACAAAACGCTGAAACACAGGAACCAACTTCTGCCCAGACAGTTCCAGACTCCCCAGGGTCAGAAATCACAGTTTCAGAAATACAATCCCTAACTCTTCAGAAGAGCTGACAGAAAAAGTTCACAGAAAATATAATTTAGAACATTTCTTCCCAGTGCTTCTTCCAACAAAATGGTGATCAGAATCAGTCAGAAGCACAGAAAGTGGTAAATCAACTTTTGTTTCAGCAACACTACTTTTGTCCCATTTTATGTTTGTTTTGCTTCGTAGTCCTGAAGGATATACCTCAACTGAGGAAAGCCTGATTTCTCAGCGTTCTGGATATCCTGCAATTGAATTTTTTGGTATTTGGCACTTCAATCTGACCATTACGTTCCATTAACATGTTTACGTATTTAATGTAAATATGAAAAAACACAGAGAAATTTAACTGTGAGATAACTGATGTGAATACAATGACCCTCTCGTCACTTACCTTTCTCTCCTCTGAAACTCAGTATCTGAGTTACAATATGTATGGACCTAAAAAGTTCATATTTGGAAGCATTATGTTTTCTTAAAGCAAATGGCAGCATTTCAGCTATGTCCTAATTCAAATTATTTACTCTTTTTAAGAAAGTGTACAACAATCAGGTGATGGGCTGATAGTTACAGCTAATAAACAGAAACAGATGTATCCTCACATAAAAAAATCTGTGCTTAGGCCAATAATCTGAAAACATGGCTGCTTAAAAATAAGTGTTTGATAACCCAGACTTCAAGTAACTTGTAAGAAATCAAAGGTGAAGGAAAACAATACTAAAAGACCACAGGGGAAAAGACAGAAGAGTCAGGTACAGGAAAGTTGTCAAGACATAAGGAATTGGTACAGATGGAATTAGTTACCAAAAGAGAAGAAACATATATACAATTGTTACTGTGCTGTGAATTACAACAACTGTGCCATGATAGGAAGTCTGATAGGAATGAAGTCTTCAGGATGCTCTAGGACAATGATTGAAAACCACATCTGTTTACAATCAGTTCATATGAGCTTTAACTATCCATATTTAACTAAAGTGCTACCGAAGAGTTAACTGCTACGTATCCTACCACCTAAACACAGAGAACCTGCAGTCAATTGCATTGACTTATATCTACCTACACTTAATGACACTCACATAAATGTTACTCACCTGCCTCAGATCCAAGGTGATGGTGACCCAGTGGTATTGCCTTCCATTCTGAATGCTGGGACTCTGCCACCAGTTATTGGTACCATCGATTGCACTGGAAATTGGGTGCTGCTCTGTTTCAAAGTAGAAAAATTAAACATCTCTTGAAAATAAATCTCACTGCATTTTTCTGACCCAGCACATTTATTTCACACTGAGACAATTTGTTGCTTTCATAAAGAAGTAAAAGCTGAAATCTGCCCTCAGACATTAAGGTTGTCATGTGGTCCTGCAGTGCTCATTGGTGATGCAAAGCGTTCATGCTTTCCGTCAGCCCTTTGCTCAAAGGTAGTTGCCCTTGCGTAGCAGAGAGACTAAAATGTATTTGACACCAATACAGTCTGTATTCACAGGGAAGGGTTTAAAAAAAGACAGAGACCCATGAAACAAAAAACAAAACACATGAAACTTGCCTTTGGGATTGGCACTGTGATGGTCACAGACACGGCACTGGGCGTTGCGCAAGGGCCGTCCAGGGACGTGCTCCACCAGTTTGCAGAACATCTCTGGTCCCTTCTCTCCACACGTGGCATTGGTGGAGATGTGAGCATTGCTGGCCAGGTTCAAAATGGCAGGGAACAGGCCTTGAAAGAAAGAATGTTTATCAGTCACATTGGTAAGGCATGCTAAATTGGCACCCCGACAGCAATATCCCTGTTATTTCACTCCACATTTGCGGGCTTTATGTTAGAGAACACAAAAGTTTGTAAACCAACTTCCCCAGTAATGAAACCTTTCTTTGCATTGCAAATTGATCAAAACCAGGACAACAAGTGGCCCGTTGCCATAAGCAAGGAAGGATTGTACAGCACGCACTTAGCTGGTTTGGAAAACATTGTTGAACAGGAGCTCTGTGCAGCAGCAACACCACTGGCCTGAACAAGACGCTCCAGGCTTGCACGATTTAAGGGCTGAACTTTAGCCCTTTGCTACAGGCTTTTCTTCAGTCTCTGGGATCGAAGTCTAAGCGACATTTTGCTTGCTACTTATTAATCTTTGCACAAACACTTTACTGTACTTTCAAATGGTGGTGTTCTTGCGCACTGGAATAATGTAACAACACACTAAGTGTATCAAGATTACTGCTACCAGACCAGGAATCCTTAGCCTTTTCTAAAAGGAGTAAAGTTTTACTCTGGCTTGAAGGCTGCTGATAAAATTTCAACAATACTGTATGTGACAAGCTAAGCACAGCTCCTCAGCAATGTTATCAGTTTCCAAACCTCCCTCTTGAGGTAAAAAGCATTTATTCCTTGCATAGTTATGGTGTAACAGAGATACTACATTTTGACTCAGAAGTAACTCTGAAAACCAGAAATTAATTTGGAAAGAAAACTCCTGTCTTTCAAGATTAAACCCACTGGGCAGAAATCAAAGTTAGAACCTTGGTATGGTGTATCAAGAGTGCCACAAGAATTGTTAATGTTGCAGTAGTGAGCTATTAAAGTCACATTTTTCTTCTGTTACAAGGAATTCTAAAAACAAACAAAAAAGTAAAACTGAGTCTTATTTGGGAATATATATGCCTTTTTCACCGGTAAAACTGTATGAATTATTTTACTTATTATCTACAACACGCATCAAAACAGATTGTAATATTAGAATTTTGATTTTCTTAGCTGTCCATGCATATAAATAGCTCAAAAGTGAGTGCCAATAGGATAGTGACAGGCTCTTTTCAATGGTACTCAGCAAGAGGACAAGGAGCAATGGCCATGAACTAAAACACAAGAAGTTTCATCTCAACACAAGTAAGAACTTCTTTACACATTGAGGGTGCCAGAGCACTGGAACAGCTGCCCAGGAAAGTCATGGAGTCTCCCTCTCTGGAGACATTCAAAATCCACCTGGACATGTTCCCATGTAACCTGCTGTAGGTGACCCTGCCTTGTCAGGGGTGTTGGACCAGATGATCTCCAGAGCTCCCTTCCACCATAACCATTCTGTGACCTCAACAAGGCAACATTAAATATCACCCTAATTTAAAGTGTCTTTGCCCAGTAATTGCACTACCTTGGAAAGCCTGGAAAAAAGTTTCAGTGTTGTTTAAGACTTGCCTTCAGCCATTGAAAATTTGGCTAAATCGTAACCCTCTGCACCACAGTATGAATAACAAATTGTGTTTTCAATTGTGTTATACTTGAAACTCAATAGGATGGAGATGGAGCTTTTTTTTTTTTTGGAATCCTGACTTCATTTAAGTTAAATTCAGACTAGGTCAGATGCCTTGTTCTCATTATACCTAAATCTGACGCAGATGGGGATGATAAAGTCATCCTATTGACCACTTTAGTGAGGCCCTTCTGCCAGTAACATGCTTTTTGCACAGGCTTCTCTCACCTCATGCAGTACGTGTGCAGTGTAGCTCCAGATCTAAAGCTGAAGACAAAGAAGAAATGTCACGCTCTGTTTTCCTACTGGACAAGAAAGCTCAGTGGTGTAAGAGGGTGTCTTTTTTTACATTACTCTCCAATTACATAAAACCTTCCTTATTCACTATTCATTACTGTTTATGCAGGGGTCTATCAGCCTGCCTGCAAGAGCTATCTATCCCACTCATTTCTAGGACATTCATTACCTTCACTTGCATTACATAGTAGCCCCGCTATTTCTTTCCAGGGTAATTTGTTACAGTGACATAATTTGCCTCCAATAAACTTTGGTCAACGGAATTGTGCCAAAGGAATAGCAGAGATCTCTCACGATGAGCTTTCTCGCTCCCACAGAGATAAGAAGAAAGAACACTTCAATCCAACTGAGTTGCATTGGAGTTTGGCCCCAGTATCCAAATAGAAAGTAAGAGGTTGTTAGCTTCACCCTGGAAAAGGTACTGCATCTCTTCAAATCCTAGTTGATTATGTTCACTTTTGGTTATCTTCGAACATAATTAAGTTTTAAGGCGAGGTGCAGGCACTAATTTCAGGTAGGATTGAGAATAGCATAGGACACGATTTATTAAAAACAATAAGCATCTGCAACTAAAAAAAATAAATTGAAAATGGACAAATTGCAAATAAGTTACTTGTATCACTGAAGAACTTTGTTCCTCTTCAGTCTTTTATTAAAAAAATCCAGGGACTCAGAGTTATGAGCTCAAAAGCTCTTAAATTCTCCTCCAACCTACATTCACCCCCTTCCTCTAAAAACCACCAAACATCTGATAATACATATTTTTATTTCTCATAGGAAGAGGTAGGTATTATAAAGATGAGCAACCATGGAATCAGTTACTTAAATGAGCCATTTACCAATAAACAAGTGACTGTCATCATATCCTGCTGTAAAATCCAAGTGTCCATAACAGAAATAAAACTCCAGCAGAAGATACCATGTTTCATTAAACTGAACTGTTAGCAAATTATATTTGCATTCTTGAAGACATCATAGAATCAAAAAATCATTTAGACTGGAAAGGACCTCTGAGATCATCAAGTCCAATCTTTGACTTTGTCAACTAGACCGCAGCACTAAATGCCATGTCTAGTCATTTCTTGAACACCTCCAGGAACATGGACTCTACGACCTCCATGGGAAGTCCATCCCAATGTTCAACAACTCTTCCTATGAAAAAATTACTCCTGATATCCAGCCTGAACATCCCCTGGTGCAGCTTGAGGCTATGTCCTCTCATCCTGTCACTAGCTGCCTGCGAGAAGAGATCAACCCCCACCTGGCTTCAACCTCCTGTCAGGTAGTTGTAGAGAGTGATAAGGTCACCTTGACCCTCCATGCTAAACAACCCCAGCTCCCTCAGCCACTCCTCATAGGACTTACTCTCAAGACCCTTCACTGATGTAACTTTTACAGTTTTCTATCTGAAGTACAGCACAAATGATTGACTGTATTTATCATATTATCTCCACCAGAAAGGAAGGCAAGTGCTACATACAAAACTATCACTGTTTCACTGCTAACCCATCAGGCTCCATCACATTACAGAACTGTAGTTTTGAACCAGCCTTAGAGATGATGACAGAGCCATATGAATCTGTACAGAATTCAGCAGCAGACTTCTCAGCTCGCTAATCCAGTTCGACCGACTATATTCTGTTTGTAAAAATACCTTGCTACCAACTTTGCGCTTAAGTATTTGCTACTTCATGTTTTCACCATTCAATTCACCTCTCAGAATTTCTGTTCAGCATTTTGCAAGAGACTGTGATGGTCCTGAGAAAAGCTGGAAGAACTAATTTTTAAATTCAACTCATTTACTCCTAACTGCTAGCTAGCTCTTTCCATGGTAAGGTGAACTCTTTGATTTTTTTTTTTTCCTCCAGCTACTCTTGCTCATTTGCCCCAAACCAGATATTCACATACTCCCCACTGCCAGAAAATAAAGCGCATAAATGCTAATTTGACCTTGAGGAAGAATAACAACTGGTTCACTATAGCTCAGCACAAAAGCTGAGCACAATGTTTTCATTAGATATTCAAGCAACTTGCTCTCATTTGTAAGGACTTCATTTCAGACAGATGAGTGACTAAAACTCAGTAAAAGAGAACTGAAAATCTGAGTGAGTACTGTCAGAATTATGTCATTCAGAGCTTGCCTACAAAGGCGAAACAGTCCAAGCTCAGAGAAAGCAGAGGGAATCACATCCCTAATAAGGTGATCTGCAACGTGGATATGGCAGAACTTGTCACATTCATATTCTACAATGTTAAATTCTTCAAGAAATGACAAGACAATAATTCAAAAGTTGGATGGATTTGTTTTATGCACAGCTCAGCAGGCAGACTTCATGGTGAAGGATGTAGCATTAATATCTCACAAAAAGTCAAGGAAAAGGCTTGTTCATAATGAAGGCAGTTGCAAAGTATTTAAATGATGAACATGTGGTCAGCACACAGTATGGCGGGGAAAATGAAGATGGGCAAAGAGCTTTAAGGTAGATGAGGCAGTCAATTTATATTTTATGTGCTTCAATATGCCTATTGATTCTGATCCTTCAAAATTAATGGGGCAGTTAGAGCATGCAACCTACTGGGGCAGATCCAAAGTGCTAACAATTTACTCAAGTCATCATGGATTGATACACATCATTGCCTAAGTAAAAGACATCTGTGACCAGGACAGCTACTCCTCTGTTGTAAAGTTAAGAGCTGATCATACGGCCTACTCTTTTTGGGGGGATTATTCTTCTTTAAACCAGGTTCTAAAGCTCCTTGGTGCAGTTATAAGTACCATCATCTTCCCTGGAGAATCAATTTAATTCTTTGTGGTTTTAAAAGTTTTTACTTTGTTACAGATGTAGACTACCAAGCACCCTGGAAGTTTCCACCAAGAAGCATTTCAAAGATTTGGGACATTTCCAGGGTTCTGGCAACTCCAGCTGTGACCAGTGCATATCTGTTGCCTCGTTCTGGAGGCACTTAATTTACTGCATATGAACAGACCAATTCCATTTGTGCAGTGAGTCTGACATACCCTGGACTTATTGACAGCAGCATCAATGCACTTCAAAGATAGACTTATTCTCCATACTCAACCCACAGCACATACACAACACTAATGCAAATATGGAAACCATATGCACTTGTGTACCATTCATCAAAGGCTTATCAGACATTTTTTCTCTTCCTTATATTTAAGTATTCTTGGTTTAGGACCCTTGGCTGCATTCTGTACAGCCAGATTTGAATGAAACCCCAATTCCATTTTCTGATTAATGATTTTTTCACTCAAGAGATAAATAGCATTTCACTGTTCTGTTTTGTGTAGAAGGAAAGTGAATTTGTGCATTTTGGCAAAAACCATTCATGATCTGTGTTTTTGACCATGTTTGACTGTATGGATTCTCATAGTGTGACAGAAAGGCTGAAACTGCATTTCACAAAACAGCTGGCCTGTGGAGAAAAGGAGACAGTGCCCAGAATAACAATCTTCCTAGCAGAGGCATAGTTGATTAAAATAATTTCTTTTACAAACACAGTTGAATAAACAGAAGGATGCACATGAGAGTTCTACTTTACACTACATCAGCAAATGTTCAATAAACACAATAAAGATGCTAATATTTTTTGGTATCCAGATTGACACAGTAAAGATGGCAAAACTCCCTACAGAAACATCACATTTAAGACAGCTTCCTTCTGAGCCCAGATTCACTAATCTGTCTGATATTTCTTGAAAGCTGACTAAATTATGGAGGTGCTCACTGTGTTTCAGGGTTTTGTTTCTGTGTTTGTTTTAAGACAACAAGAACTGATGGGAAATGAGCACAAAAGACTGAACCAAGCCAAGAACTGAGTCCAGAAGACACCAATGTTTTCTGGGTTGTTCAGTGTATACTGAGATTCCAAACCAGACTTCAGGGAGCAACTGTATTAAGACATTCATCAATGCAAAAACACCTGATTTCATCTCAAGTATTCTGGCTTTTTTTGTGCTGAGCATAATAAAGCAGTAATTCACAAGTGAACAAAGTAGATGTGACTTAAAAAAACAAAGAGCTGATGTGTGCAGTAACAGTGAGTTTTTTATTGTGTTGGTTCTCAGAACACAGAAATACTAGAAGGGGTCTAATCTCATTTGCAAGTTCGCGTTTTTAAAAATGTTTAGGCACTCAGTAGTTCATCACAAGCAGGCAATGTTTGTTTGCTGACAAGCAATGGATTCCTCATTTACCGAAAATATTTACAGAGGACACAGTGACAGTTGTTCAGAAGTTTGATGCACCTCAGGAAAACAGAAAGGACTAAGGACAAAATGTAATAAAATGTCACAGTAATAGAATGTATAGAATATATAACTATTACACTGCAGAAGTTGAGGTCACATTCCTTATAACATTCTCATGCAGTTTACAATAGCATAGATTTGTTTAAGTTGTTCTGTCTTACTCAAGATTCGGATTAAATGAGTTTACTAAATGAAAGCCCTGGATCTATCAGTCTTGGGTCCAGATTCCTAGCTTGTTCAATAGATTTATCCTCATTATATTTTACTAGCAAGTGTCCCTAGCTTAACCTTTTCTATGTACTTTCATCAGAATCCTATCCTGTAATCATATCAAATATCTTGGCTGATTTCCCTCAACTAAATGGGTTGAAATCACTAACTTCTAACTATGGGAATTAAGGCACTAGTTCTCTGTTCTTAAGAGTCAGGAAGAAACACGGGGTAACACTCAACCTGCCTTGTAATCCACATTGTGGAGACATTGCCTAAAAATGTGTCTGCTGCAGCATTAGCCCATTTGGAAAGCTGAAAGCTTCACCACAACTTTTACAAATAGGCTTAGGTAGCAAGCCACTAGTTAGAAATTATTTTGAAAACTGATTACTCCCTTTTTTGTAGCTCTCCAGAGAGGAAAACTTCTGCCAGCACAATACCAAATTTTCAGGAACTAAGGGGTATATTGGGGGTTTTTTTGAGAACCTCAGCAAGCTTTCATTTGCAATGTTTAGATTAAATTATTTCAGATTAAAAAGAAGCCTCTACCATGATAGCCCACTATCTTCTACTAAAACTCGTTCTCTATTTCTTCTCATACTGTACAGCAAAGCTGACTAATGTGTCAATCACTGAAATATAGCTTGTGAAGATTACATTTATTTAATTCAATCAGCGTTTAATGTATTCTCAAGAGCTTCCAATGAGGGATATTCCTCAACACCCCTGACAAGTCTACTCTGATGCTTTACCACTGAAAAAGCTACAAATTTTCAGTCTATTTTGCTGCATTAATGATCTGTCATGATCTTGATTACAGCTTTTGTTTACCTGAAAGGCTGTTATCACACACCCTTTTCCAGACTACGTAAACAACCCTCTCAATCTTTCCACAGTCAATTTTTTTAAACCTCTTATCCTTATGAATTCTTAGCAGTTTGTATTTTTCCCAACAGTGTGGGTCCTCAGACCTCGGCACCACCAGCTAGAGCAGAATTTCTTAAATTTTTGACAGTTTTGTTAACACAAGAATAAGTTTTGCATTTTTTTCAAGATACTGCAGTTTAGTTTGCATTGCACACTAAGATAAGTAAAAGATCCTCCTCTGTTGTACTGCAACCTGGACAATCATGAAAGAGAAGTACACCCCGCATCAGGCCCCGGGATGAGCCCAGGTTATCTGTAAAACAGATTACTTTGCAGACATTTGCTGAACACACAAACACTTCCTTTCAGAACAATCTGCTGATTATTTTACAGCTCTGATTCAGTCAAGCCTTTGCAAATGACACTTAAACAATTCAAATGGACCACAAAAAAAAAAAGACAAGAAAAAGGAAAATTCATTACAGCAGTTAATGTAACTAAAAACATTCTGCATGAACTCTGCAAGCTGTTAGAGCACAAACAAGCTACAGAAGATGAAACTTTGCCCCTTCTAAATGGCAAAGGCTTCTCTGCCAAATATTTTCTGTGGTTGCTTATGTGCATTCAGCATTATTAATGAGAGCCTTAATGCAGACAGGGTACTGCAGCAAAAGCCTTTCACCTATTGTGGTCTGCCTTGGACTAGATGACATGTTAATTAGCATTCAGTGCTCAGACATGTATTGAAGAGAAGTATAACATTGCAAATTAATAAAGTTAACCAAGCTAAAGTTATAACACGACAAATTAATAAAATTCTGTCAAATTCAGACTACAAATACAGAAGGCAAAAGTTTGCTCATTCAAGAATGAATACCAGCTGTACTATTCTCCCATGACCAGTGAACTCCATATAGTTTGTGAAGGTTAAAGAGCAAGTGTCTGACATAACTTGCCTGTCTTCCTTAGAATTCCCAAACACCAGCATATAGCCAAGTTGATGGCCCTGATATAACAGAAAATTTGAACAAGGCAAAAAAGTGCTTTTTTCTTTTTCAACAGAGGGCAGAAAACCCAAGCCCTAATAAAATTTCAAATTGTATGAAGCATGCTATATATATAAGGCAATGGAAAACTAAAGTAAAGAAAGAGCAAGGAAAGCATTATGTCCTAGTTGTGTTCATTGCAAGATGTTAAATTTCCCAACATGCAGTATTTGGAATAGGAGAATCAGGGGTAGGAATTAAAATTAGGGAATTATCAAACTCACTGAAAAGTGTTTGTAATAAAGAAATCCTAGACTTCCAGATTAAATGTTTATGAAAAGGAAAGTCAAGTAATACTAATATATGTGCAGAAGAAACTGAAATTTGTCATCTGAGTTACACAGTAACTAATGTTTACACACAAAGTATTGAGGTTTTTAATACCACAGATCTGTTAGATACTAGTTTAGGGCAAATACTAACACTAAAAAAATAACCATTAGACTACAAAGCTCAGTGTTAACAAGTTAGCTTGTGCAAACTTCGCAATGTCCCACGTTCTGACTCCATCGCATGCTCATCTTGCAAATACAGATGTAGATCACACAGAGACTACGTCACAGCACATGTACTTAAATTGGAAGTAGAGAGGATAAGAATGCAAAGACATGGGTCAGGGTGCAAATACTTAACATTAAAGGAGTTAGACCCCATCCAGAGATTCCTACAAATGAGCTACCTTGTTTCTCTAAAGACTGCATGTCATCTTTGACAGCCTGAGAATAGAAAACACTGGTAATTACAAGAAGCTTAATAGCTTACATACCATCCTTGAATGTAGTTTCTAGTATTATGGCTTGGTACTTTCATAAGTTTCAGGGGTCTAAAGCAAAAAAGATTTCTAGGGTTAAATAAGAGTTCTACCACTGAAGATTTTAATACCTTCAATATCGGCAGTAACTTGCTGCTTATTTCAATCAGAACAAACTAAGGGGTAGCAGAAAGAAAAGAAAACTAGCTTTTGTGCTAGTTTTCAGCATCAGAGAGTATAACTTGATAGAAGTTATACTTCTGGGTAATTTGTGAGTAATCTATTATGCATTTTCAAAGTATAATCAATATTTCTTCTGTCAACTCATGTCTCACAAGTATTGATTCTCTTTACTTTCCTATGCTGCTGGCCTGTTCAAGAATCTGCCCAGAAATTGTCACAGCATTTAGACCAAAGCAAAAGAGCCAAAAGTTGACAGATGGGCAGGCTGCCAAGGAACAACAAACTTGCCAGACCATGAAATTAGTTCTTTCTTGTTCACCCAAAACCTTTTCCCACTTGTTGAGGAGTCTACATCATTGTGTTTGTTGGTTTGGGGGTCGTTCTTTCTTTTAGCATTACAATGGCTTTTTTTCCTTAAGCCACTGTTTAGGAATGATCTTCACTCAAACCTGAAGTAAATACAGGCCACAGCTATTAAATACTCCAGTGTCTTGTCAGTTTTGCTTATATGCTGCCTAAGGCACAATATTGCCTTAGAGCAACTTAACAGTAGTACTGGCAGCGTGACTGGAATGTCAGAATCTAAGGACCTCAATCACTTGTCACTTATGTATCCCAGTATCAACAAAACTAAACATTTTTCTTCTTACTGATGTTGGACCTAAAGTAGACTTTCTCCCCTCCCTCACCTTTTACTATGACCCCTTCAATAAATAATATCTCCCTATCAACTTATTTCCTGACACTAGTTTTCAAGCTGAGGCCATAGTCTTACAGTAAATGAAAATCCTAATTAAATTTGCAGGCATAAATGTGTAGCTTCAGGCTTCACACCAAATCACATCATAATAGACAGGAAGTTATGACCAGAGTATCTGTTGCTCTCTTCTGATGATAAATTTCTATTTATCATTTCCAAAGTCTGAGAGACCTGAGCTTAAGAAGACTTTTAAAGGTTTAGTGGTCCCAGTCACTTTGGTATTGTGACTCAGTACCACAACCAAACTAAATGTTACTACTACTTTTCCCATGTAAACATTAAGAAGGTTAAAACATTTAAAAATACCCTTGAGTCAGCTGGCATGACCTTGTGATCATAAATGAAGTAGCTAAACTACAAAGAAACTCTGAAAAGTGTTTTTTTTTTTACTCACTTCATTTAAGCGTATTATTCAGTATCCTTACACAAACACAAAATTTATTTCACTTTTCTAATTTCAAAATTTTCTAATTTCAAAAAATTTACTTCTATTTCGCTTTCTTAATATGAATGCATTATCCTAATATTGGAAATTAAATTTCTATTTAAGTGGAATTTGTCCATTAATGAACAAAAGCTATTTCAAGTTGAAGAGTTTCTGACACCTCCGAACTACCAGCTCTCCTGTTTTCAGACACGGAAGAAAAATGTTTTCATTCCAGCAGGCACAAAGCCATTATCAGGGCACATACAGCCCTGTATCACTGCCAGATCTTCCTGGGTAGAAGGGAGCACATTTCCTCCGGCATGAATGGAGCTGAAAGGATTTGCAACTGTGTAACCCTGAAGACATGCAAAACTTCGTCATTCCCTTATCTCTACTGACAAGATTTAGCAATCTCTGATTTAAAAGGTTAACTGTGAAAAACCTCTAGAGTTTCTTTATTTCAGTTGTAACCAACTGTTCAACATTCTATAGGGGTGGCTTTCCGCTCTTTGCAAAAAGTATACCGCGCTGTTTTGCTTTGTTGTTTTGGGGGTTTGTTTCTTTTTTTCCTAGGTATTTTACTCTAGGCAACAAAGTAAAATTTGAAAAATCACTGTACTTGATTTACTTACATCTGCTTGTTCTCCAGACACACAGATTAACAAATGTACAGGGCACAAATTGCAACTATTTAAGAGCATCAACACCAAGTAAACTGTTGCACACTTTCTGCGATTCAAACTCTCATCACTTGCAAGTTTTAATTTCATTATTTTACAGTAAATGCCTTCATGAAATGCAAAGGCATTTGTGTCACAGATGATGAATTCCTAAAGGAGTGTAATGTTTAGGACACAAAAACAAATGGGGGGGGGAAACAAACAATACTTTTAAAAGTTGTCTTCTGTACTGCCATCAATGCTCAAGAACTCAGCCAGCTGCATGGATTTTTAATCAAGTGTTCTGAAAGTATTTTGCCTTTGGCCTGAAAACAAGAATTATGCATTTCAGCCCAAAGCACCATTTTTAAGGAAAATTCTACAGAGTTCAAGTAGCTTAATTTAAAATTCAGCAGTGCTAAAGTGACACTAAAAAATAGCAAGGCACAGTTGTATCCTGCCTAAAACACCCCAAACATTTTTTTGCTGATTACCATAGAAAATGCAGCAGCAACATAAGCAGAGCTGCAGAGAGGGCAGTTTATTTCCCATTGTCATTAACTGAACAAATAAGGAGGGCTGCTCAAATTCTAGAAAGAGATTGCATCATCAGTTGTGGTACATCAGAAGGGTTTTTCCTCACTGGGGCAAATATCCTGACCTCTTCCCTGCCACTGTACCACCAAAAAAACCCTTCTTACCCTCTTTTCATATCACTCCTGTAAGATTTTCAGTCTACCAGAGACATCCAAACTTTGATGTGTCCATTACCACTATTTGCTATGGCAGCAATACCTACAGTAAAAAGTTTCTGAACAACCTGAAATATCACTGGAGTTAAATATCATCATGGCAACCTCTGACCCAAGCCAAGATACACACTGAATACAGCTGAACACCAGCATCATAATTTGTACCTATTGCTTCACTGCTGTCTTTAGATCACATCCTACCATTCAACACTATGGAAAGATCTATTCTCTTTCAGTCATTATGCAATTCATCTTGATGCTTCCTGCCCAGTCACATGCATCTTTCTCACCACCTGTAAAGGGCAGACTCCTCCATCTCATAGAAAACCTGCCCTGTACTTTACAGAACCATTTTGACAATTAGAAACGTTCCCATTACAGGATTACCAAATATGCATAAAACTAAGTTTTCCTTAGTGTGACCACTTCCCAACTAAAGAGCTATCATCCAAAGAGGGACTCTGCATTAGCTACATGCCTCTAGCAAGGATAAACTTGACCTGGAGGATGTCAGCACACCAAACCTACTTCGATGAAGAAAGGGCTGGAAAGGACTCCTTCCTGTAAGTTTTAGCTTAAAATTCACATTAATTTCTAAAAATAATTTCAATAACAAGCTCACATTTTTGCATTAGCTCATTAGCTTAGATCACATGATTTCTAAAATTCTCATCAAGTTTTAGTGATATTTATTGCTAATATCCAAAAACAACTCTGACACATACCCAGTTTTAGTTAAAAAAAAGAGACATAGCAGACTTGCTTTCTATTTGTAAAAATTTTTCTCTTAATCCTGCAAGTGAGATATATTGCCACAAAAAAGGAAATTGAACTACATGGGCAAGTAAAAAAGACATACCAAACCAATGCATTAGCTAGCAACTATGAAAGGAATGAACAACTGTCTATAGATCTAAGTTCCCAGCAATTCTCCCAAAGTCAGTGAAGTGCATTTGATCCTTCATTTTTCCACTAAAACTTACCTGTTTAGCATATTTTAAAGGGTGTTTTCTACTAGAATTCATTAAGCAGACACTTTAGAGACTACAAGCTAAAGTAAATAAAAAGAATCCTAGAAATTTCAACAGCATATGTTTCACAACCCTAATTTAAACCAGGGTTTCCATATATCTTGACAGTTTAAAGAACCTTCACTTCAATCTTCTGTTATCTAGCCCTTCTCAGCCAACAAAGTAGAAACAACCTAATCATCGGAGGTGTTAGCACACAGTTACAAGCCTTTTCTGTCCTCCCCTCTTACAACAGTGCCAGATACACAGGAAAGGCATAGAAGTGCAAAATATATGAATGGTGTGCCAGGCAGTATAAAAACCTCACACATTAGCTATTCACGCATTTGAACGAGAACTAGACAAGAAAAAACAGTGGACTCTGTTCCACAGTTTTATCAGTAGTGAAGCAGCTTCAGGAGCTGGATTCCTCACTTCTGACTGTTTCTTGATTAGCTGGTTTTTCAAGTACAGGCCTACTGCTGGTGCTAGACTCTCACCGATTCACTCAGTCTAGATACTCCTACATGGATCTGGAATAATCCTGAGGACTCTGAACACTGGCCAGGCTCCACTTCATCCAGTCTGGCAGCAGCTCAGCCTGGGTAGGGAGCATCAGAGGAACACCAGATGCAGCCAGGCTCCCCAGCCTACCATCCTCCCAGGCATTCAGCCTGTCCAACACCTTGTGCCCTGGATGCAAAGCTCACTCTGCCAGCATCCACATAAACAGTGAGGGACAAGTCATATCCCTGCTCCAGTGCTCCTTGGATGAGCTGTACTCAACCACAATCAAACTACACCTGGATATGTCAGTTGCTACTAGCTTTTTTTCTCTTCTTCCCAAACAACTATTTCTTTGCACACATATTTGAGTTTCGTGACAGAAGGCAAAATACCAGCTGTGCTCTCAAAAAGTGAACAAAAACTACCAATACAAATCTAAATAAGCATCCGTACTAGCTCCAATTTGCATTTATACTCGATGGCTGAATTCCAAAGTTTATTGCAGTCAGCAAGACTTGTGCCACTGATTTGCAAGGAGTTAGGATTTTGCTATTAAAAACTTCTTGCTTCATCAAGTCTACAAGAAAAAATAATAATTCAATAATCAAATCAAGACCAGACAAATTAGTTCTTTCAAATTGCCTATACTTCTAGGTTCTGCACTGTCCTCTCAGACTTTCAGCAAATAAAAGCTTATACAAATAGAATAAAGGAGGGAGTGGATACTGGCCTATCTTCAAGGTCATTTTGGTGCAAAACAGCCAACAAAAATACAGGCAGAGCCAAGAGGAAAATCAAATTTCCACTTCACGAAAACCATTTCTTAAAAAGCTTTCTAACCTTTATTCTCATGTGGGAATCAAGAGGGGGCTGGATCTCACAGCACAATAATGAGCTCACAGAAAGGAATTACATTATTCTTGCAAAACAACTTTCCAATCTGAAACTTTAATCTAAAAGAATTGGTTAGGGAATATCTCCAACAGAGTTGTTACTGTATCAAATGATAGTTTTAAAAAAAATCATCAAAAGCTAACAATTTAAAGATGGTAAAAAAGAAGGAATTGATTGCTAAAGGCTAAAACCTACTCAGCCTCCACAAAGGAGCAGTGGGATCTTCATGGCCTTGCCTTGTAAGGAAAAGCCCAGAAAGATGAAGACAAACAGACTCAGTCCATCAGTTCACATTAGCTGCCACTTTATACAGCTTGCAAAGTTAAACCAATTGTGGAAAGGGCAGTAGAGCGATAATGCCCACCATGAATCCTGCCTTCCTTCCAATGACTCTGGCAGCTCACATGGCCATTAGAGAAGTAGTGATTTGCTGGGGATATCTAAAAAAAAAATAAAACCAGGTTTTCAGGTAAAACCAAAGTATCCTATATGTATGTTTTGTCCTGCACTTCTCAGAAATAATAACTGCTGTTTCACATCAGAAAGAGAAAACTAAATTATGTGCATCTACACTTACTTGCAATTAGGATACTAAACATTACTTTAGTCTTACACTTCTGTGCTTTCCACTTTCAGACTGTCATTTATATCTACTGTAATTATAAAATAAGTCTTCCAGTTTTCCTGTTAGATTGTATATAACTTTTAAACACAAAAATATGTATAAAATAATTACATTTCAGGGCAAAAGCAGTTCCCTCCCTATCCCATAAAAAAGAACACAGAATGACTGAGAAATCATTGAAGTTCTTGAATAGCAGAACTAAAAAAGAATTAACATGGATATGCCTCACCTTTCTTTGCTCTGACCCACAGGCAAAAGAAGTCCTTGTCTCAAATCTCAAAAGCCAGAGCTATACCCATAGCCCAGTGCCCAGAGGCACTGTACACAGGCTCTGAGATATCACTTAAGTACCTAAAAGCATAATACACAAGAAGTTTGATGGAGGTGCTACTAATGTTTATACCAACTAACAAATCACAATTCCAGCAAGCCGACTTAAGCAATCTTGTCTTGCAAAACTTTTCCAATGCACTATTCCTCACTTTGGTAGGAAGAGAAGTCTGCAGGACAGCAAAAAAGTAGGTGAAGGCAGCAAACCCCACCTGAAGATCGTTTGAGACTAATGTAAAGGTGAAGGCAGCAAATCCCACCTGAAGATCGTTTGAGACTAATGTAAATACCAACAACTGATGAACACACACTGATAGCCCTAAATTTCTAGAGATGCATTTTCTAAGCCCTCAGGGAATGGAGAAACTATTTACAACAGACAAATATTTTTTTTATCTTAATCTTCAGTGCACTTAGAATGCTTTCATGGGATTTTTCTGTTACACACCTTTGTACTCTGAGGGAAAAAGAAAATAGTCTGTGGATTGTTGCTGATTTCTTGCATAATAAGTGGAGGAAAAAACTAAGCAGATTTTAAATTCAGGACTCTAATCAATATCAAGTACAACACTTTCCCTAAAGAATGTCCAAGATGTTCCTTGCAGACCACCAGAAAAAATGAAATTTCACTGTTCTTTTTTTTGTCTCCCCCAACCTCAAGTCAGGCCTCAATCAGCAAAATTTGCCCCTAATTGAGATCCATTACTTTTTACACCACTCCTTTTACACTAGAAATTTCTTCTTTAAATGATCAAGCCTCATTTCTATTTAATAAAAGTTTCAGAATGTATTTGTGTTGCTTATCGTGAATTTAGGGAACCCTATCATATAAAAAAGCCAGTATTTCTGAGGACATGAAATGTGGCCTCTGTTTGAGGTGACATCATAAACAGGTCATCTAAAATTGACTTTGTTCTATATAGTACTCTAAAAAAAGTCTAATACATTAAGGCTTTAGCAGCCAAAGGATCTCAGAAAAAACAAAGCGTGGAGCTCCAGAATTACATCTGCTCTTCTACAGTTTTACTGGGGTGTATCAAGTCCTGTAGCCCAACATAGAGGGAGCTGCTGCAGCTCCAGTCAATAGTAAAGCTGAGCATGTATTCCCAACACGCACATCTACAGCCACACACAATAAATGCAATGCATATATGTGCCATATGGATATGGCCAGAGCAAAGACAGAAACACACAAAACCAACTACGACCAATGGCTTCATCCTGTTCCCTGCTCCAGGTAAACAGGGTGAAAGACCTTAAATAGAAGATATATATTCATATACAGATTTCTTCAATGCCAATCCACAATGTATCCACAAATATTATAAAGCTGGAGATTCAGTCTATTCAGTAACTACCCCCCTGCCCCTCAGATCTCCCCTGCTGCTGGCACCTGGGCATATGAGCCCCTGAGGTCCACAGGTCCACTGCAGTCATTGGTCCACAGACTGCCTTGCACACTTACCACCCCACCATCACACTCAACACACATCTACTATGGATCCCCATAGTTACTGACCAAGGCACTCATTCTACCTCACAGCTGCCCCTGGATCACCAGTTGCCTGACAGACACACATGCATGCAGACGGATCTCTTAACTGGCCTCTAGGCACCCTGGTCTGCCCACTAGTTGCCTTGGGTCTCCTGTTCCCTCCAGTAGCCAACTTGCAGACACTCTGGTCTCATCAGTATTCATCTCAAAATTATGGCCGATTTGACACCTGACTTCCAAGCCACTCATCCTGCTGGCTGGTGTGATGTGGTGTTTGCTGGCAATTGCACACTGACACAGGCCCAACACAATACAGACACACTCTGGACTCTCGAGTCATGGGCACCTAGAATGTGCAGGCCCTTGTAACTCATGGTGACTTCCCCAACGGCACTTACACCTCATACACACAGCAGAGAACACGACTGTTCTCACCCAGGAGAAACAGAGTTTAATAAAAAGACAGACGTGGTACATCACTACAGGAACACAGTGATGAACTACAGGGCGTGGAGAGACAAGCACACTAACCTGCAATCTGCTTACAGACAATTGGCCTCCTTTAGCATCTTACACCTCTCCCCATCAGCCCCCACAATTATTCTTTCCTAAACCACCTCGATGCCCATCCCATCTAAACGTTCCTCTACTTATCCCAAAATAAGTCTTGTACTATCCCAAAACGTTCTTCCCCTGCATCCCATGATGACTCCCGTACACCTGTGGACTGCCACCATCCCCATCCCATAAGCTCTGGAGAGATGCTCCTATAACAAATCAGTAGCTGTCACAGGACAACCCTGGCAGGGGCTCATTATTGGTGTTGCCCCAACTTGCTCCTCTGTGTTTCTTTGTGCATTGACATGAGACTTACCACATAATCTAGCAAGCTAAACAGAATGGGGACAATTAATTAATATCACATGGCCCTGCCACTTAGCCTACCTGAAGGCACAAGAGGTATATAGGTCCACTATAACAAGATTTCCAACCCAGGGAAAATGTGGGAACTTAAGCAAAGTATACCATTCTGCCCAATTTGGACAAAAATTAAAGTTTTCACCTTACCACCATGTTAAGTGATTCTTCCTCAGACAGAACCCTATCATATTTGTTGCTCATTGGTCTCCTGCCTCAGCACTGCCTCTAGGTCTTCCACAAGTCTCAAGGGACTTCAGGTTTCTTTTAGTGTTCTTGTATTAGGAAACAGTATTCACATCAGGGGAAGTATTGAAGAAATGTTAAAGGAAACTATTTAAAAATAAAGACAAACTATGCAGGGCATAGAAATTTCTCATTTTCCATATCACTTAACTCTTAGTTGCAGATATTGGGAAAAAAATTGGTATTTAAGACTGATGGAAACAAGGACTATTCAAGCCATTAGTATACATAAACCCAAGATGCAATATGGTGAAGTACTGATATTATTTTCATCTCATACATAAAGCATTTGTGAATACAAAATCCAGTTTATCTTGAAAGTCTAAGAAAAATTTCTTCATAGTTTTATGGGCATCCAAGTACATTCTGGAAGTCCAGTTCTCAGTTTTAGAAGTGTCAGAGGAAACTATATCAGTGCACAAAACACCATGGAATGGATGAGGTTGTAGCAAGGCAACTAAGAGTGTAAGATCCACCTGCCTAGGCTTGTAGACTAACAGTCAGACCTACAAAACCCCAAGCTTCTCTCAAATTCTGTCACTCCTACAATTAAAGCACATTAAGGTGGAACACACCATTCTCAATTGGGTACCAAAGTGTCCTTCTCCCCTAAACAGGATGCACAGCCATCCACAGGTGAGCTGTGCCAGGCTTGAGTAACCCAGTTAAAAAAACCAACCAAACAAAAACAAACCAGCAGACACAGGTACAATAAAAAGTTTTTCTACTGAATTGGAACACCTGATTGCTGCGTGCAGCAAGTAAATAAATGAGAGGAAGGCCTGTAATTGTATTCTCCTTCCATTTTGAGTGCCCTAGTGATCCAACTACACCAGCAGCTTTTTTTCCCTTGCTCATTTTCCTTCTGCACCCATTAAATTCACCTTCTTAGCTGTACAGTATCTCAGTTTCAAATGGAGGTCTGGAGAGACTTGGTACACTCCTTGTCCTCCTCTGCATTCCTTGTTACAGCAATTTGACAATACAGCACTCTATTCAGAAATAGGGGATGTGGGTTCAAACCACCTCAAACTAAGGCAATCTCCCCCTTCCTGGGAAAGTGCTCTAACAATATGATTTATAGGCAAGCCACATAACTTATGTTTCAGGAAAAAAAAAAAAGTGGTTGCTGACCATAATGTCATAATTTGTGTATTAGTCATAGCCTAAGCATACTTACTAAACCAGATTCTTGAAGCAAGCAAGGTAGGTCTGAAGCCTCAATGATGACAGGCATGCAAAATACAGTGTTCACCTCTTCCCAGATGGAGCACCTTCCTGGGGCCATTCAACTCCCTGAGCATCAGCACTTATTCAAAACCCCAGGTAGGAACAACAGAGCAGGTTACTTCAGCACACTAGCTTACAAAAAAAAATGAGGTGAGATGTAGCTGAGGAAATATTTAGTCTATGACTGTAGCCTTAAAAATTATCATTACCACACATTCACAGTAGTAGAATTTTCTTTTAATTATAGAAGAATCACCTGACAGTGATAGAATCAAATCTATGAAATATAGGTAATAGTGTTCAAAATCATTAACTGTTTTTCCTTTCTGCTTTGTAGATGTGTATCACTTTACTCCAGTTTAATAAAGAATGCATTCCAACAGAGCAAAGCTGCTACAACAAGCCTCCAAAACGGCTATTTGCTTCTGAGGTTGTAAAGTAACTCTTCTGTAGCCAAACACTAGCGATACAAGCTTCATGCAGAGTTACTCCATTAGTGGACACAAAAGACAACTGAAAATACAAACTCAACTTTTCATTATGATGGGGACACTTTAACAAAACATCTGCAATTAAAATACCAACTAAATTTTATAGCTGTGTAGATAATAATCTTGAAAGAACCAATCATTAACTTTCAGATTTGTTCAGTGGAGTGACTTCAGTATTGCATGTTTCTCTTTCTTAGTCTGGACTTCAGCACTTTCTGACAGACCCTTGCAGCCATGGTACACACCAGTTTCTTCATGTACGGACAGGAGAGAAGCAGAACTTCACAGAAAAACAAAAAATGCTTTGAGTTCTACCACAGCACTCTTCATGGGCACTTCTCCCCAAAGTTCTCCAATGCTCTTGACAACAGCTCTGAGAAATCTTTCCAGCCTCACTTCAAACTGTATTTTTACATCATCACGATGCTTATAAGTTTGAGCTTCAGTTATTTACTTTCTACAAAAGCAACACGGCTACTCTAATCTGCATCGCATTCTTCACATTGTTTTAAGATCAGCTATCTTGAATTCTGGTTTTTTTAAGGCAGTTCTCCACCAGGGGGTTGATACAGCTTCTTTGGATGATCTGTGCTCTCATGCTGAGAAAAAAAATTCTATCAATTTAATCTCATAGGAAGAATGGTCTCCTGACCTGATCTTTCAACTTGAAAAATATAATTATGCATTTAAATAACCCCAGAAAGGGTGGTTTAGAAGCAATTAAATATATTGGTGGCATCAATCACTGATATAAAAAAAAAATATGTATTTTAAGCAGATGCCTCTAACAATGTGAGCTGCCATATAAAAGCTGGAATATCAGCTATTTGCAAAAGCTGAAGATCACTCCAGATTACTGAAATGAGGTCATTGCTAATTTCTAAGAAAAAAATGTATGGACTCTTGTCACCTGTATTTGACCAACTTCAGGAAAATTCCTACCTTTTTAAACTGCATGCTAACACATTTAAATAGGAGTAAATATTGAATTAAGGTTATTTGATGTGTGTAAGATGGTACCCTATTAAAAAAATTAAAAAGTAAATTTTGCATCACTTTGTCTGGCTTTTGTTTCTAAGACTGAGTTTTCATAACCAAGGTGAAGTGTATTTGTTTACAGGCTTCAACAAATGGACTCTGAAATTTACTTGGGCTTGATTTTGTCCTCCTTACCTAGATGATGTTTTGTACACATAATTATATTAATAAACACTCTCTTTTACTGCAGCCTGTAAATATCCAGATGCTAATTTTCCACACTATATACACCTCAAACACCACACTTCACCATAAAAAGAAACAAGTCATGCATCTGCACAACATATGCCTTCCAACCATTTTCCATTCACGAGGTTTTTTTTTGTTTTCTAATACAGACCTAATGCGGTCAGGAATTCGTGTGCAGGGAGTAGGGAACGGTAGGGAATTCTGCTGTGGACCCCAGCAGGAGCTGAATCATGCCAAAGGTGAGAGTGGTGTCTACCAGCGCTTCCCATCACAATCCAGCACGGCGCAGTCAGCTACTGTTAACTCAGCAGCAGAGTGACCCCGCAGCTGAGTGAGCTGATGTGCTCGGTAACTTCGCATGAGGAAAACCCAAGCTACAGCACTTCAAACAAAGAAGATGCGTGTGATGAAGTTACTCGCAGAGGAAGAGCTCGCCGCGCAGCGTTCCGGTGTCCCGTCCGCAACGCACCGGCCACACCACGTGCGAGAGAAAAAACAAGACACCCACACAAAAAAACCCCCAACTTTCGTAAATTATCTCCATTACGTTTTTATGCTGCCTCCGTCTCATGCCCGGAAAGTGGTTTAGCTCCCTTCCAGCTCCTTGTAACAGGGCTTAATCTAGTTTACATTAGCGACAGCGTGCGGCACCTCTCGGGGCTGCCGGCTCCTCTCCCTTCCCCGGAGCGGGACCCCCCATCCCGACTCCGACTCCCGCCGGGACGGAGACTGCTCT
This sequence comes from Sclerurus mexicanus, assembly GCA_013396755.1. Taxonomy (NCBI): domain Eukaryota; kingdom Metazoa; phylum Chordata; class Aves; order Passeriformes; family Furnariidae; genus Sclerurus; species Sclerurus mexicanus. The sequence continues at coordinate 874,601 of VWZF01000628.1, read as the reverse complement.
GGGGGCTCCCCCGGGCCGCCACAGCCCTTCCCTCCTCCCCCGGGTTTCTGCCGCTCCACAGCGTCTCTCGGCTCCCACAAAGGGAGTGGGCGGCCCCGGAGACGGCCGGGCGGAGTGGCCCCCGCCGCCGAGGGAGGAGAAAGGGCTCCAGGAAAGTGGGGGAGGGCGGCTGCAAAACGTGGAGATGGGGGAGAACAGGGATAAAGGAGATGGGGAGGGATGGGGGCCGCCGGGAAGAGTGTGGCAGCGAGGCGGGCGGCACTGCCGGATCCCGATCCGCCTTCCACCGCACGGCTCCCCTTGCACCCCTTGCAACCCGCGGGGGCGGCCGGCACTCCGTCGAGGCTCCTTCAGCCCCGCGGGGACGAAAGCCTGCCCCGGGACACGGCGGGCGGCTGCGGGCAAACCCCGCAGGCATTGCACAG